>PVJA010013008.1:31326-50696 GCA_004027025.1 Myocastor coypus
AAAAAAAAAAAAAAAAAAAAAAAAAAAAAAAAAAAAAAAAAAAAAAAACTGAAAACTTAAAAAGGAAATGAATTATTTAAAATTTAAAATTAGAGAAAACAGGAGATAAAAAATAAAGAACTTAGAAGTAAATTGAGTGAGAAACAAAACTACTATTTAAAAATTAAGAACGAGGTTATTTACAGCTAAAAATGCATAATTAGACGTAGAGTAAATAATCCAAACAACTGCATAGAGTAAAAAGATCAAAGAATCATACAATAACAATAAAGATGAAACAGGACAAAGTAAAATTAACAAATGTCATGAGAAATATAGCAGAACACAACTGAAAAAAATGCAAAAATACATTAGAATGATTCTTGATTCTGAAATGAAAAGGATATATGATGTCAGAAATCTATCAACCACAGAAATATTCTCACAGTATTGCCAAGTTTCATGGGCAGTAAAAATGAATATAATTGTGCATTTATTAATAAAAAGCAAACAAAAAATAATTTTGATCTCTGACTCAACCTCACCCTTCGGTGACTGAATATAATGCCAACTCCCAAAGAACCTGCGAGAACAGATTTCAGACTCAGCCATAAACTTCCTTCTTGCCTAAAAAAAAAAGGTTATTTTTCTCAAAATGAAGTAGCTTAGGAAATATAAAACACATAAGTGCCTCCTTCTCTAAGAACTACAATATGAGGACATACAGAAAAAAAGAGATGAAATTAATGGCTCAGAAATGAGAACTTATTGAAAAGATGAAAAGTGACCACTAGATTTCTTTCAGCAATAAAACTCTGTGCTTTCTATAACACCATGAATGGTATCATCTCCTCTCAATCATGTTCCTGACTAGAACCCTAGATGTCATTCTACACTGGTCTACCACATATGATAAGTTGCTGGTAAAGACTAATTCAATTTCCTGAACATTCCTCAATTTTTTCTACTGAGCTTCATTGTCTTACACCTTCTTCTAGGGCCTTCCTCATCTGTTTGCCCAAATTGTTAATGCAGTACTCCAATTGCTGTATACTTGTTTAGTTTGAACATAGGCAGGTCACTATGAGTCCAATCTATATAGTGAGATCTGTAGATGCTGTATTAATATACAAAAAGAAATCTGAGCTGTATTGTGAGACCCTGTACTGAATAAAATATTTCTTTAACAAATGAAAAAGGCTTTTCTTCCATCTTCTTTCTGTGTTCTAAATGAAAACTTATTAACTTCTATGTCACTACTGTGATCCTTATAAATACCTTTGATTCTGTATCATCTCATTTTTCCCCTATGAGTTACTTCCCATACGCTACCCTAAGAAAAGGAGAATCCTGTCTCATCCTGGACACCTCGGTCTGCCTACCAAGGACTCCACTTTCAAGTCTCAGTTCATATTTCAACTCTCCCATGAGAGTCTCTCACATTAACCAGTACAAATCAATGTTCTTGTCTCTACTTTCCCTGGCACTAAATTTAAAGATCTACTTCCAGGTCGCGTATCACATTTACAAACTAATTTAGTGTTCCTGTGTCTGCTTCTTGAACAAAGAATTGGGGTCTGCAAAGGACAGGCATGGCCTATTCATCTCTACATTCTTCCTGACATTCAGTAATTTAACACTTTAATCTACTAGATCAGTCATATTCAACTTCAGGAGCAATCCTGTGAAAGTAGAACCAGCAAAAATAACCCCCTGAGTCCCCACACAGCAGAGGAACTGACAGAGAGGGGATGCACAGATCACCACACTTCTAAGTCTTAAATGCCATAGGAGAGCTCAGTAAAGGGCGCCCATGAAATACTTCACCCGTATTTGAGAGGGAGATTTTGGAGGCTCTTGTATCCACAGAGGTTTTTTAGAATGTAAGTATGCTAAACATTTCTGTTACTTAAAAACACATTTTATTGCTGTTCAGTATCATTTAGTTTGTTTCCAGTAATATTCTATTAACAATATCCCTGCACTGTAACCCATTCAAAAACCAATTCATAAGTTTCTTTATACTTAGAATGTTTGTGTGGTGATCAGTAAGATGTCTACCCTATATTCATATAACATGCATTATTAGAGATTAGTGTTATTTTTTCATACCTACTATAAATCCTTATATTTCTGTTAGTGTGAATTTACTATTGAAATTTGCTTCCAGAATTAATTTGTAATGTAAATTGGTTATTCTCAATTCACTCAAACTAAATAGAATTTCTTCAAAAGTTCTCTAACTCCAATCAGAATTTAACAAAAAAGTGTTTCTGATAAGGACATACTTGGACGCTTTTATCAAGATTTTGAAAACAGTAAGTGGTAGTTTGTAAACAAGTCTCAAATGGTTAAACCTATTGTTTACAAAAAATATTAAACTTTATGGTAGGTAATGTGTGATTAAATCAAACAGAAAAAAATTTGGGATCACATTTTTACTCACCCAATCGATTTTGTCCACATTCCAGTATTTTTTTAAGTCTCGGAACTGTATTAGCATGCCTTTGAGTCCCACCACAATAATGCTTGCAAGAACACACTACAAATAAAAAAATAAGTTGAGGAAGCAGCCAGATGAGAAACTCAATCTGAATTTACAAGGACCAATATACTTTTATTTGTTTCCTTATTTTTAAAGTAGATATTGGAGAAAAGTAATCGTCAACTTAAGAATGAAAATAATATTTGGTTCAGTTAAAACCACCTCCTTGTACTTCAGGAATATAATATCAAATCTGGGAAAGCACAGGTTAAGTTTTATACAATTCTTTGAAAAAGACAGAAATAAAAAAGGAAAAGTAGTAAATTAAAAAGGTGAATACCACAAGGCAAAAGGTGTCTTCAACTATAATTATTCACTGTCACTTGTTTGAAATGTGTTTGCTGCAGTAAAATACATATTTATATCATAGACTTCTGTATAATTTCCTTGAATATCAATTATTTGGTTTTTGCCTAAAGATATTTATAACTCTACTGGAAAGTTAACTTGATGATTTGAAGATCATTCTGTGAAATGAAACATTCTCACAGCACCAGTGACGCATCAGCATGACTAAATGACCGAGACTGACTCTGTGAGAACCAGGACCTCCACTTGGGTCCCTTGGGTGCCTGGAATGTCTCAAGAGCAAAGTGAACCGCCGCTACTAATGCTCTCAGTTGCACTCTACGTAGGGCGCATCATGGCTGAGAAGACATTTCTTTTCCTATTCCATTGGCAATATTTTCTTTTCTTTCCTTTTTTTTTTTTTTTTTGTCTTTTTGAGACAGGGTCTCGCTATGGAGGTCAGGCTGGCCTTGAGCTCACTTTTGTAGCCCAGGCTGGTCTCGAACTCGCACTGATCCTCCTGCCTCAGCCTCCCAAGTGCTGGGATTACAGGCGTGCACCACCATGCCCAGACCGGCAATATTGTCTAACAAAGTTCTGATAAAATTTTTTCCATGTCTAGTTTTCCTTCCTTCCTTCCTTCCTTCCTTCCTTCCTTCCTTCCTTCCTTCCTTGCTTCCTTCCTTCCTTCTTTGCTTCCTTCCTTCTTTCATTTATCCCTTCCTTTTTTTCCTTTCTTTGCTTTCCTTTTTTTTTCACTGTGTTGCTAGGGATGAAGTGTAAGGACTACACTGCGTGCTAGACAAGTACTCTACAACTGGGCTATCTTTTATAGCAAAATATTTTTAGTCCCACTCTCCAGATGAACACACAGCGATCCTAGCTCTCTGCCTTACCATTTTCAGACATGAGATGGAGAATTAGGAGACACTACAGCATCTCCTCTCATTCCTCCCTCATCAAATGTGGTACTTTCCACTCCTCCACTTATATTCATATAACACAGTTTTTCAAGTTCAGGATTATTAAATTTATCCTCCCCAGAACTTTATATGCACACATTCTGATTAAAAGTGGTATTAAAAAGTAGATAATGAAAAATAATTACAGTACCATGGGCAGCCAGTACAGCAAAGGTCCTATTGCATAGATGACTATAAGGATGAAAATGCAAGATATTAGACAAGCCACCTGCAAAACACAAGACAGACAGAAAAGAAGGCCTTGAAGTTTCCATTATTCCAAAGGTATGGGTTGTGGTGGCAAAGGGGAATTCTTAGCTCATGTAGATTAGAAGGTTGGCACATCATTACCAAATGGCATACACTGTCACTGTCTATATATCCTGCATCTGTAGGAAGCCAAACAAGACTGCTGACAAATCGATGTGATCAAATTAATCCAGGGATGAGAAAAAGCAATTCCACATAAAAGAATAGGATACCATTAACTTGCATCACACATTGTAGCAACGGCTTTCTGTTATTGTTGACTAGTGAGAGTAGCATCTCGATGAAACTCTTTAGCTCCATGCGGCTGAGCCTGATCCCCCTCATTACATCACAGAGAATTTTGGGGGGATAACTAAATAAGCAGATAAGAGTTTCCCTCGGTTGGGAGCTGGGGAGATAGCTCCATGGCACAAGTGCCTGCCTGACAAGTGCAAGGTCATGAGTTTGAACCCCGGTCCTGCAAAAAAAAAAAAAAAAAAAAAAGTTTCCCTGTGTTGATGACAAATTTCCACTGAATCTTTCGCTCTTGCTCTCATTCTCTCTGGAATTCTTTGTTCGTAAGGTGTTTAGGTAAGAAGTGGTCATGTGAGATTGTAGGTGCTGCCTCTGACAACAGAAGAGACTTTAGTAACCTTGAAGAGTCCTTGGTGTTATGTTCTTAGCCACTCAGCCTGCTGACAATAGGGAATTCGAAACACCTGACTCACAGTTACGCTGTGTTCTGTGAAGAACCTGATTTCACCAGTAAATGCGCATGGCTTCATGAAAAGATTTGGGCAAGATGTCATCCTAATGAGAGAAGAAGGAGAATCATCCACAGTATTGCACCTAGAGCATAATTACGAAGAGTCAAATCTAATTTGGACTAAAATAGCTTAAATAAAGATGAATCTATGAACAAGTAATTGCACAAGTTGGCAAGGATACAGAGCAACTGGAGTTCTCAGGCACTGCTGTCGGTAATACAATAAGGAACAATCCCTTTGAAAATAGTTTGCTGGTTTCTTGGTGAAGCTATTCATTCTCTTACTTTAGACAAAGACTTCTTAAGAAGGATACAAACATATGCCCATGAGAATATCTGCACATCAATATTTATATAAAAATATGTAAATATTTGAGAAGTTCTTTAACCTTGGCACACCCATACAGCAGAATACTCCTAGGTAATGGGACACAGATAAAAATCAAAACCTTTAAACTAGTGAAGGAAGCTACACTTAAAAGGCTATACAACTCTGAAAACAAAAAATATGGAATGCCAAAGGCTGGAGGTGGTGTTAGAAGAATAAACTACAATAAGGCCTAAAAGATTTTGGAGAGATAGAACTGTTTTATATCTTGATTATGTTACACAATAATACACTGCTCAAATTTAAAGTAACCCATAAAACCAAAAAGGATGACCTTACTACATTTAGATATACCCCAAAACCTTTATTTTTCAATAAAGGAATTAGATAACTAATCTCTAAACAACTGCTTGCATATATGTGTACCTGCTCAGAAGAAGCTCAGCATCAGTACTGGTGCTGCATCTGATAACACTGAACAGTACATGGTGGTGGTTGTGGGGTATGGGGGAGCAGCCATGATTATTCTGTTAACTGGTTATTCAAATAGGCATTAGGACACACCTTGCTATGTTAACAGAAGTTGAGGGAAGGTCTTCTGTATTTAGCAAAACTGGTCACCAGCACATCCCAGATAGTGTAAAGGTGGGAAATAATTCTTATGGGTGAAAGAAATCTTCAGTGTTTAGTGATCAGACATGAAAGAGTTGTAGTTTACCACAATGCTGACCATTTTAGGACTTCTTTGTGATTTTACATGGTTAACAATTGTTTTAAAAAGTAAAATAAGATGCTAACCATTCCTCTAGCATGGAAAGTTTTAGGTATTGGTGTGCAGATCACAAGATGCTTCCAGATACTCAGGAAGTGACAGGAAGTCCAAGCTTATATAGAAAGAAAAAGATGCTAATTTCTAAGTTTCTTTCAGACAAAAGACAATGACACTCAGTCTTTTTATGGGACTTTTACTTGGACACCTTATAATGCACTTAAAAACAAAGCCCAAAGCCTTGAAACTAATGAACTTAAGCTACAGCCAAAATACCTTCCAGGGATCTGAGTCACACAAAGGCCATGTGACTCTTTCAAGGTCACAAAGCTAGGGAACTTAAAAGGCACATGGCCACACGAAATGTGTATTGACATATGTCAATATCCATGAAGGTTGATACATTTCTTAGCTTTTCTTTGGATTGGATTTTTATTCACTCCAACACATACATGTGAACTACCAAAACATAGGAGAGGATTTGCAGGAGATTAAGTTGATTAATTACTCCTTTAGTTCCTCCTTTTGTCTATCAGGAATTGTTCTGCCATTTGTCAATGAGATTTGTCAATAGAACTCTGGTGTTTAGCAGGAAAGTGGGCAGTTCACACAGCAGAAAGCAGATTGAAGTCAGGAAATTCATCACTGCTTGTTTGTTTGTTTGTTTGTTTGTTTTATAGTGCTGGGGATAGAATCCAGAACCTTGTGTATAGTAGGCAAACACTACCACTAAGCTATACCACTAGCACTGATGAGAACCTTCAGAGCCTGAGCAAATTATTTTCTTTCTCTCACCTGAAAAAGCAACACCTTAGTACCAAAACAGATGACAAAATGCCAATTTTACTTTTAATAAGTATATCAAAATATTGGTGATGATTCTAATTATATAATATGTATAAGTATATTGAATTCCAAAATGTGTTACTTCGCATGTTTTGTTTCACTGTATTCATAACTTGTGCTTTCTTATGACTCAAAGTAGGACACACCTCATCCTTCTAATAATTAGCATAATGCTGATTCTGACGTTATAGTTATGCCTTTGCTTCCCAGAGCTGGCAATGCAGTGTGCGAAGCCTCAGGCGCCCACAGCGCTGTGTGGTGGTGTTCAAAGCAAGGCTTTTCTGGTTCTCAAAACCAGATAGAGATTTTTCAAAGCTATACTTCTGAGCAAAACTCAAAATGTTTTTTTATGCCCCGAGATATATTATAATGCACTGACACTGTTCACAGAAATTAATAACTCTATGCGAAAGAATTCAACATGACTACTCTTAACTGTTGTCTAAGTACTCTTTATTTTATTTCCTTTACTCAGAAAAAAAAAAACAAAAAACCCTAAGTATCTTCTTCTTAAGAAGTTCCAGTTAGATTTTGGTTGTAATTAGTAAAGGTCAGTATTCACACCCTTAGTTTTTCACAAACTAACAACTTTCTAGGTATTTTATTCTTTTTCTATATCATATTACATAAATGTACAAAGACATTTTTGTTTTAAAATTATACCTACTCATATTTTAAGAGTTAATTCTGCACTGAAGTTTATAAGATAATGTGGATTTTCTTGTTATTTTCTTTTGAAATGATTACATGCTGCACGCTCACTTATAAAAAGGAGCACGCAAGCATTGGCGGTCTCCCCGGTGGCTACACAGGTACTCAGTCACAAGAAGACCCAACACTACTCATTTTCTTCCCAAGTAGTTTCCATATTTGTAAATCAGAGCTCACTAAATGCACAGTTTTGTAGAAAGCAGCGGAATGGGAAAAGAGCCAGGAAATGAGAAAGAGAGAGACAGAGAGAGAGAGAAACAGAAGAACAGAGACAGAGAAAGAGATTGAGCAACGAAGGCAAGATTTTAAAAGCTTCAAGAAGATGCAAGCAGGGAGCCAAATTTTAAAGAATGAAGAAATACAGTTTGGCAAATTAGAACCCAGAGGCAATCTCAGTGTTGCAGAAAAACACGCCAGCTGCTGTTTTCGGTCGCGGCTGTCACCCCTCCAGAGCAGATGCTGTCGCACGTCCCTCGTGGGCCCCTGATGCCTCCTGAGGTCCCTGCCGAGCACTGGGGCACCTCCTCAGTCAGAAGTGAAGGGGAGCGTGGAGAGCAGACAGCCAGGGCTGCAGTGCTCCCTCTGCAGTGAGCAAACTTCACGCGAAGGAGGGGGCGAGCTCTGAGGCTTTCTCTTGCGCTCCTTGTCTGGGCCGCTCCAGGGCTTTCCCACCCAGCCTGTCTCTGGATTTCACATCTAAAGCAAACCACTGAACAAAGAGCTTCTATATGTGGGGGGACAGAAGTATGTCTCTGTATTTGACCACAAAATTTGGCATCAGCGTCTTTTATTATTCCTCTAAAAAGTGTTCATTTGATTTTCTGAAGCACTAGAAGGCTTTATCCTGACTTCGTGGTCTGACAGAGCTACATGTGGCTCCTAAGTGCCTGAAATGGGCCAATCCCTATAAACTTAGGCTGCAAATGGAAAATTCATACCTGATAGTTCAGCCTCGGGGCAGAAGAATCTGAGAATATTGGAAATGGCTTTTAGATTTCATTTCAAGCTGATAATATCTTATTCTATTAAGTATTAAGATTTATTATTTTTTAGCCGGGCGTGGTGGCTTACGCCTGTAATCCCAGCACTCGGGAGGCTGAGGCAGGAGGATTGGTGCGAGTTCGAGACCAGCCTGGGCTACAAAAGTGAGTGCAGGACCAGCCTCAACTGCATAGCGAGACCCTGTCTCAAAAAGACAAAAAAAAAAAAAAAAAAGATTTATTATTTTTGTTCATTTCATCAGTTTCTTCAATCTTTTGAACTCGGACTAGAATGTAATTTTCATTATTCAGGTAGCTATTGTTAGGTTTCTGTTGAATAGTTTCTTCTTATATTGTTCAATTTTTGATGCCTATATGTTATGATCTGAGCAACTACTTTGAAGATAACAATATGTAATATAGTAACCATTTTTAATCTCCTATTATCTTGTTGTAAAATTCTGTTTTGAGCCAGGGAGATAGCTCAGTGCCTGCCTGCAAATACAAGGACCCAGGTTTGATCTCCAGTACCACATGCCATGCTAGCCTCATGCCGACCCAGCCAATGAAACCAGGCATGGTGGTGCACGCCTATAATCCCAGCACTGGAGAGGCTGAGACAAGAGGATCACTATAAGTCTGAGCTGCATGGTGAGATTCTATGCCAAATAAATAAACAAATAAAGTTCTTCTAAAAAATAAGATTTGTTATTACTGTTTTATTGTTTCTTCCCTTTAAAACAAAAAATAAAGTAAAACTGAAGATCATAAGCCTAGTTTTAAATGAGATTTTCCTGATTAAAATGTATTACAGTAAGTGATAATAAAAACTGCAAAACCTGATCTATAGCTTCTGATATTAGCAAGATTGGTACCATTCTGCCTAAATTAAGTGATTTCCTGCCTACAATATACCAGAACCTGGGTTGCACAGCAAGAGTATGGTAAGCCAAACACACAGAGGCCACCGTGAGGAGTTAGTACGTATACATAACACATCTTCACTATTTTTCCTTCCTTTGGTCTCCCTCTCCTCTGTTCATCTTTCATTTCTTTTGAAGTTTAATGAGTTAAACACCATGAAAGAAGAAAAACTAGTATTAAATTATAAATTCTTACCAAAATTACATTATTGTAACCATTCAAACACACATTCTCCAGAGCAAAAAACAGGGCATCTCTCTATTTTTTCCTCCTAATCAAATTAAAGCCCAAATCAGATCATAATAAAGTACATATACAAGCTTTCTCGAAGTGTTTTTTGAGATAGATATTCAAAGTTGAAAGATACAAAGATTAACCAAGAGGATATCTTTGTTACTAACATGGCAACTATTAAAGTACAAAAAATTCCTAAGGAAACTCTGAAAATGGAATATACACAAGGCAGAAACATTTCAGGGATTACATTCCACCTTCTCTTTTCATGTGGTGAGTGACCACGCTAAATTGGTCAAGAATTCCCTGCAAGTTGGGGGACAGACTACTATTACCAAACTGTCATGCTCCATTCCATCAAATCAGGGAATTTAACATCAAATGACAAAGAAAAGGTTCTGAAAATATCTTACTACTTAAAAAAAAATCTAGCAGTAATAAAGTCAATGATCATCGTTAACATTTAAGGGGTGTTTATCTAGTCTTTGAATATTGCACACAATAAGCATCCCTAATTAATTTATTTAACCCTCATATTCTGTATTATACTTTACCAGTTAAACTAGAGAGGTTCTGCTACTTATGTGGAGTCACCCAATGAGTAGTGGTGCAGCCAGGCTCTAAACCCATTGTCTTAATCTTTTACTGTCCTTATTGAGCCCAAACATGAAAAAAAGAAACCTAGCACACTCACATTCATGAGAAATAAGATGGAAACTAATACAGAATCGGAAGGCTACATAAGGATTCTTCAAAATAAAAGATGGTGTTTAAATACACTCACGATTTAAACCTTCAAATTTAGATTTGAAAAGAATGTTTTCAAGTTAGAAAGAATGTTTGCCGCCACAGTACCAAAAGCAGCTTGATATTAATTGGCAAAAATAGACGAGTGAACAATTCATGTAATGAAATAGAATGAATACACAGAAACAAACTTGCATCTCTTTCTTGACAAAGGAATCAGAAGCAAACTTTGGATAAAGGCCTCTCTAAGAAATGCTACTGGGAAAAATGGGGATCAACATGTAGAAGGTTGGAACTATGTCCCTACCTCTCACCTTGAACAAATTCAATTTCAAAATGAAACAGAGACCTATGTGGGTATAAGACCAAAACTGAAACTGCTAGAAGTAGAACAGGCTTGAAGCCACTAGGATGGGCAGAAACTTCTGGAATAAGATGCCAATAGCAAGGATCAAAAAATAGATCTACACCAAATTAAGAAGCTGCACAGAACAGAGCACAATCAACAGAGTAAATAACCCACAGAATAAAAGAAAATCCCTGCTAGCTACTCTTCTGACAAAAGAGGGAGAGGTAAAGGTCTCAAAAAGTTAACACCAATCCTGTAAATGGTCAAATAAATTAACTATTCACTGTAGCACTATTGAAGTATAAACAGGCAATAAGGCTATGCAAAGATGTCCACTATCTTTAGCCACTAGGGAAATGGAAATCAAGGCTACACTGAAATTCCATCTCAGTCCAGTTATAGTAGCTATCATCAAGGATCCAAAACATGAGCTAGGCATAGTGGCATCTACCTGGAATCCCAGCACTCTGGGAGGTTGAGGCAGAAGGATCACAGGTGCAGATGGGCAACTTTGTGTCTTAGGAAGACACTGTCTCAAAATTATATATATATTGAACTCCGGACTTTATGCTGAGGCAAGCACTTATTCCACCGAGCTATCTTCCTAGGCCCTGGGAATGTAGTTCAATGCCAAAGTCCTGAGTTCAGCCCCCATTGTTGCCAAAGGAGAAAGAGAAGGCAAAATATAACATTGGTGAAGATACTGGTAAGAAATTTTCTATACTACTGACAGAAATATAAACCAATAGGGTAAACCAGGCTTAGTTGAGACCAGTGAGACAGCCAAGTTTAAGCAATGCACATTATTGTAGACTGGATGCCAAGGACAAGGACAAGAACAACGCTGGCCCAGACAAGGAGCAAGAGTGTGTTTTATAGGGAAGTTGGGGTGGGGGCATTGCCAAAAGGCAGCATTTAGCTTCTCTGAATAGAGGGTCTGGGACTCAGTGGTAGATGAGGGTATTGGCCACAGGGGTTGTTGGCAGGCACGACGTGTCTCCTGTGGTTTTTTGTGGAATCAGCTGTCTGCAGTTGAGCTGTGTGGGGCAGCTGTGAGCTGGCTGAGCTAAGCGCAGGAGCTGTGGGAAGCTGGCCACTGGCTTCCTGTTGAATACAGAGCTCTGGAAGGTGGGAACAGCAGATCTGTTTGGGGGGCTTTCTCTCCTAGCTGGGCAGAGGTCTAGTTTGGAGACCTGGCATCAACTTGCACAACCTCTCTAAAGAAATCAGTGTGGAGAGCCAGGGAGATAGCTTGAGGGTCTAAGCACCTGCCCAGCAACCTCAAGGACACAGGTTCGATCCCCAGTACTGCATACCATGCCGACCACTGAAACTTGGTGTGGTGGCATGTATCTGTAAGCTCAGTTCTGGGCAGGCTGAGACAAGAGGATCACTAAGTATCTGAGCTGCATAGGGAGACCTTGTGCCAAATAAATAAATAAATAAATAAATAAATGATTTTTGAAAATTAAAAAAAGAAATCAGTGTGGAGATTTTTCAAAAATCTACAACACAGATAGTGTTTGATCCAGCTCTGTCACTCTTTAGTACACAACCCTAATATATATAGAACATCATAGTCATGCTTTCATGCCCATGTTTATTGTGGCATAATCCATAATAGCTAAGCTAAGGAAATGACCTGGATGTCGTTGGTCTCAACAGACAATGAAAAAAAACGTGGCCTACCTACACAGTGGAATATTACTAAGCTATAAAGAAGAAAGGTGTGCCATTTGCAGGATTATGGATGGCATTGGTAATCATCATTTTATTTGAATTAAGCCAGGCTCAGGCAGTTAAATGTAATGTGCTCTCTCTTATATGAATAATAAAAAATAGAGAGAGTAGGGAAGCAGAAAGTAGATGACCAGAGACAGGAAAGATGGTGAGGGAGAAGGTGAAGAAGGCAGCAGCGCCAAAATAATGAACTTTATGTTCACAGCATTTTACCAAAGTCCAAAAGTGAACTTCGTTGTACTAGATTTCTAATCGACACCAAGGAAGCAAACAATTCTAATGGCATAGAAGTTTATGCCAATGTTCGCGATGAACTTTCACCTGAAATCACTAATTAAAGTAATCTGTCCAATTCCCCAGTGCTATGTAAACAAAGCCTGGGGATGGATCTCACTTCAGCTGATTTGTCATCGAATGATAATGAACTCAAAGTTGGTTGCTGCTCACCTTCTATGTCCTGGGGCATTCCCATGTTGCTGCCACATTTTGGTATCGATTCACACACGCTTCTCTTTCTATTTACTCCTATGGTCACAAACCATATACTTTTCAGATTTATTTTCACATAAGCTTTTAAAAAGCAGTTAAGGGGCCTGGTGAGATAGCTCAGTGGTCTAAAGCGGTTGCTTGGGCAAGCATAGGCAGGCACAAGGGGATGATCCCTGGCACCACATACTGCGCCAGCCCCGCCCGCATTGCGGGCTAAGTGGGCAAATTAAACAAAGAAACAAATAAATAAGCAATTGATACAGGATATTCCCCTATATATTTCGAAATTAGCACATGAAATATTTTAGAAGTTCTCAGTCCTTATTTTATTCTATTTTAAACAAGAAATGTTTTGACAACGAATAACTATTAATGTCAATTTCTACAACAAGACACACGTGAAGTTTCTCATATGAAACAGTGGGCAGGCGCGTAAGGCTGCGAATGAGTCTCCCTGGATGCGAATTCTAGTCCTACCGCTGATAGCTCCGACACCTGCTTAGATTATTTCCATCTTCTTTCCCTCAACTGTCTCGTGCAGAAACTGAGAATGGCGTTCTAGGATAAGGTGTAGCCTCAACGACCCCCCAGCCCTACCCCGGTTCCTCAAGTGTTCAGAGGCGGGGATTGGGAAGGAGACTGGATTACGCGATGCTATGGGAGACTTCCCGCCGGGAAGTAGGGTCTGACTGGAGGAAAGGAATCCCTGAGGATCTGACCGGACAGCGGACAGCGCTGCTCTGCTCTTTAGCTCCTCCCTTCCTTTTCTGCTGGCCCTGGCCGCAGTGGCAGTGAGTAGCCCTCCCGCCCACCGTGCCACTTCCGCTGCGGGGCTGGCAGCCCAGGGACGTCAACCAGTGAGGTAGAACTCCTTCCTTCCAGTGGTAGGCATAATGTTTTGTGTTCCGGTGATGTGGAATTGGCTAGGATAAGATGAGGCCTTCGTAGCATTTTCTAAAGGATTAAATGGGTTCATTTATATGAAGACTACAACATAAAATGCCTGGCACACAGCTCAGGACTGTTCCTAGCACCTCTGCCATCAACATAACCACTTTCACTGCCATCGTCACTCGGGTGACATCCCCAGTGTCCAGTACAGTGTCTGGTAGGGTAAATTTCAGTAAATATTAAGCTCATTTGGGTTCCCCAGAAAACATAAGGAATGGTTCTTTATCCTGAAATGGTCACAGGCACCGATGTCACAGTTACACACGTGCAGATCTCTACAGGTAGAAATTTGAGTACCAAGGATTGGTTTTGCAAATAAATGAGTTCACTGTATTGCAAAATGTGAATAAAAAGTCCTTGACTGTATAATTAATGGGAAAAATCAGAGGCACCACTAGAGGGAGCTTTGGTTTCAAAGTTGTTACCAATAAAATTGCCATTTGTGTAGAATGCTTTGCTCTTTGAATCAGTCACGATCACCCAGTCTGGAAGGGCCACTTATCGGAAGGAAAAAAGGGAGAAATGGGGGTTGCGGGGGTGTGTGGGGAGAGAGACAGAGACAGAGACAGAGACAGAGACAGAGACAGAGACAGAGCGAGTCAGAGAGACAGGAAGAGAGAGACAGGGAGAGAGACCAAGAGACAGAGAGACAGAGACAGAGAGGCCGGGAGCGAGAGAGACAGAGAGGCAGGAAGAGAGAGACAGGGAGAGAGAGAGACAGAGACAGAGAGACAGAGACAGAGGGAGAGACAGGGAGTGAGAGAGACAGAGAGGCAGGGAGAGAAAGAGGCAGAGACAGGGAGCGAGAGAGGGAGAGAGAGACAGAGGGAGAGAGAGATAGGGAGAGAGAGACAGAGAAAGGCAGGGGGAGACAGGGAGAGAGAAATGGGGAATGAGAGAGACAAAGACAGAGAGAGAGAGAAAGAGAGAGAGAATTTCTATAAAGTGCTTAGAAACTGTAAGAAGTTGCCTTGTTTTCAGGGTTTTACAGCAGGCTACACCCCTCCCACTCTCCCAGGATGGGTGGGGAGGCTGTGTGGCCCTTCTCTCCCCATTGAGCTGCACACTTACCTGTGTCTTTGCTCCCGTGCTGTACAGCCCAGCGGTCCTTCCCATGGCAGCCGCGCTTGGGATACAGAAGAAAAATGAAGGAATCACATTGCTGAGGCCATGAGCCAACAACTCCTGCGAGATGGATCATGGGAGAACATAACACTCCTTAGTCACAGTGCACTCCTAGTTTCCGCAAGGACAGCTTGGGAAAGAACGGAGCTTGTGGGTAGGCAATTCCTGTTCTCCTCACCAGTTGAGATTTAACTACTAAAGGGAAAATAGTAAAGATTTACTGAGTGCTTATGATAAGCCAGAACCTCTCCTAAACACCATATTTCTCTAACACTCTTAGAAGTAAACCTAAATATTTACGCTATTGGTGTCCAAGTCCTCTTGCATCTCCTAAGTCCATCCAATCAAGCTTTTGTTCCTGCCATTCTATTAATGACCTGCAACATCCAATGCCTAGTTCTTATCTTACCTGATCTAAGCTGCTAATTATTTAATCCTTACAGCCCCCTTCACTTCGCTTCCTTCCTCGTACTCCTCCGCACCTCACACCCTCCCTTGCTGCTCACCCCTCCTGACTTCTGTCCTTCTGTTTTATCCAACCAACTTCAAATGTCAGGCCGCTTGTCGTCTCTGTCCACACTGTAGCTACCCAACTCTATACTGACAACTCCCAAATCTGTCCTGGAGCTTAGGCCACCTGTCAGAACTTCAGAGTCACACAGTCACCTATGTGGTACTATTTAGTATTGTGACTTGGTGACTGACAGCTTTGTCAACCTCATGAACCCAAGCTCTGCGTCTCTATCAGCCCACTGTGGCACTCTCAAGTGCCAGCTGCCTGGGCCCAGAGCATCAGACTTCTTCTTGACTCTGACCCTGCCTTTGCCCCATGGCATCCACATCCAGTTCAGAGCCTACTCGCTCCTCACGTCCTCCATCACTACACCCTGGTCTAAGGTGGCGCATCCCGCCTGAGCTATTAAACAGCTTCCTAGCAGTTCGCGCTCTTCTGCTGTGAACAAACACAGCCAGATATCCCGATTCTCGCTCATCTGTTGTTCTGCTGTAGGAATGCAGACAACAAACAAAATAGATAAGCAAAGTAAAGCAGAGGAGGACATGGGAAATAGGGAATTTGCAAGATCTAATTCTTATCTCGCCTGATCTAAGACACAGGAGCAGTCTATGCATAAGCTCCTAAGCCTAGTGCCTTAGATAGACAAAGGCACCCCTGAGACGGAAACGTTTGAAGGAAGGAGATAAGCAGATATAACTGGGAAAATAGAGTCCCTGGAAAAGGGAAGATGCGCAAGTGTGAATGGAAGGGAAGACAAGGTCGGCACACATGCACCCAGCACAGAGTACAAAAGGGAAATCAAGCCAGAGCACAAATGAGACAGTGGCCGCACATGCAGTGCCTTAGGCGCTGTGACAATGGCGCTCCTATCTGACTATAAGGGGAAGCCAGTGAGACATGTCAAGAGGAAGAAACACAGTTTGCGCTGCTTACCAGTGTACCCTTGTGCCTAGGCCAGTGCTGGGACATACTACGACTCAATGTAACAAATGGAATGTATACATCTTTTTTTGTTTTGTTTTGCAAATGAGAAACGGGCATAGAGAGCACCAAGGTCAGCCAGTCTCCCAGTGAGGTCTGCACCCAGGCAATTAGGCATTCCTGACTACCTTCACACAGCTTCTCTTCACACTGCAGTTCAGTGGGCCACAAGGCTTGAAGCAAGAAACTGACAGAACTGTTTCAGAAAAAAAAAAAAAAAAATACTATCTGGTGTCCTTACATGAGACGACAGCTTCATGTCCTCAGCAGCTTTGTAAGAAAAATAAAAGTAATTTCTAAACTGCCATCCATAATTTCTGAAGTTAGCATGCAATGATAATCATATTTGAATTCCTTCTCTCCTAAAATCAAACCAAACAACACCTACCTTCCTTTAAAAATAAAACAAACCAAAAAACAGTATTTTGAGCTGATGTTTTTTGTTCTACCCATTTGTGCCATGCATTTAAGAAGGGCATAGCTTTCAAAGATCCACAAAGCACACAGGACAAGGACAGGACACACACTGCACCTGGTTGTCATCCACAGAATATTTGAATTTCTTGGCAGAGCCTTGTGCAAGAGCCAACGAGGCCACGTAGCCGACGAGAGCAACTCCAAAAGCTTCGGTGACCACTGTGGAGAGGACGTTCATTGGGGGCACTCGTGGTGGAGGGATTCTGTGAGGAGAAGGACCACAGGGAAGACCAACTTTCTGTCACTGCTGTGTCACTGCTGTAGCAACTTGCAATAGATTCCACTGTGACAACGACCCTACAGTTTACACAGAACAAGTGAACTACCCAGAACAAAACCCAGAAGCCTCGCCTTGAGAAGCCTTTTGCTTTCAACGTGATTTCACAGCAAAGCAAAATCATAAGGAACACCTCAGGGGCAGTTCCAGGTTCTAACTGGCATTTGTATTAGAGAATTCAGGCTACACGGAAGAAACTAACTTGATAGAAATTTCCCCTTATAGAAAGTAAAGCAAATCTGGAATGTTCTTTCATTTGAATATTTCCAATTTATTTGCTGGGCATTTGAAACCATTTCCTCCCATGGATACAACAATACTGCGTGCAAACATTACTGTGAGCTACAATTCTTGAGCTGATCTCTAAATTTGTCATTGAGCTCATTATCTCATTGTGTTTTTAACTCCGTGCTTTCACAGAACACTTAACAATAGCTTACGGATGTTAAGAAAAATATGTAGAATGATTCCAACTCTTGCAAACTATGGGGCCCCACTCAGCTGTTTCTGTGTCTGAAAGAATTGTTCAAAATATTTTTCAAATAATGCTCAGCCATTGTCTTATTGTTTTTGTAAACCACTTTAAGCCTAAGAATCATCATTTATGCATTGTAATGATTCTTTGGGACGTTTACCAAAAACAAAAACCAAAAGAATTCCCTCGGGTACAACTAGAAGAAAAAGAAAAGTACACTTAGGTTGATTTAATATCTAGTGCTTAGTAGAATGTTAGACCTTTCTTTCTGGCTATTTTAATTAATTCTCCTCAAAGCATCATTATAACCAGTGTATGGAGAAGAAAATGATTTTAGAAAGATGAGGTAACTCAGCTAAGCTCACACAGAGAATGGCTGGCTGAGCAAGGATGCAGCCTCAGCTCCACTGCTTTCACAGCCATGCACACTTGGTGATTCTTTATGAGGATGGCTCCAGAACAATTATTCAAAGTAAAGGAGAAATAGACAGGTTGCAGATTAGTTTTAAGCACACTGTCATGCTCAACCTGGTTGGCTTTGAGATCTGCCTGCAGGGTTGGCAGACCTGGAGAATATCATAGGGAATGAAGGTCGGGTGGATCACAGAGGTATGAGCTGGGTACTGTGTTTGCTCCCTCACTCCTTTCTTTGCTTCCTAGGCTTTGCTTTCTAGCATCCATGAACTAAGCAGTTCTGCTCCGCCATGCCCTTCCACCATCACATTTCTGATTTAGAGCCAGTTTACCATGGACTGAGTGCCCAGAAACCATGAGCTTTCAAACTTTCAAACTCTTTCCATTATGAGTATCTGGCATTGTATTACAGCAATGGAAAAGCTAATACACTCACTCACTAAAATTTATTCCCAAGGCAAAATTGATTTCTATGATTACATGCCCTAACTACTTAAAAGTAGAACTTTTATTTTATGAAAATTGAGTGTAATTACTACAAACTTACCAGAGAACAAACTAACCTCAAATGAAACAATAAAGAAAAGTTCTAGTTGCTTTAAATAACCACCATTCACATATTGTACCTAGCCTAATAAAGATGGAATTTTTATTATTACGGTTTTTAATTCCTGAGAAAATTTCTACTTTTAAAAATTCTTTTTTTAACGTATTTAGTGCAGGATCTACAGGGTCTCGCTATGTAGACCAGATTCTTAGTTATTCTCCTGTTCTCAGCCTCTCAAACACTGGGATTACAGGCCCATGCTGCCTTGCCCAGCCTCAGTCACCATCTCAGGGCACCCCAGGGGTGGGGCTAGCACTAAGCAGGAATTTTAGTCCACTCAGCTATCTGGCTGGCCCTCTTTTTTTTTTTTTTTTTAAATTTAGTGGAGTTAAAAGCCAAAACTGGGAGTTGGACAATAGAAATTTGGAGCATCCAGTAACTGCTAACTTTGTTCTAAATTTGTCTGTACAGTCTATGTAGCCCATTAAAATGAAACTCCCCTCTCCATAATTTGTCTTCATTTTCCTTCAGTTTCTATTTAGAATGAATTTTTCCCTCTTAGGATGAACACTTCTTTTTTTTTTTTTTTTTTTTTTTTTTTTTTTTTTTTTTTTTTTTTTTTTTTTTTTTTTTTTTTTTTTTTTTTTTTTTTTTTTTTTTTTTTTTTTTTTTTTTTTTTTTTTTTTTTTTTTTTTTTTTT
>PVJA010013009.1:0-50536 GCA_004027025.1 Myocastor coypus
TGGAGGTGGGGGGTGGGGGTGGGGGATGGGGGTGAGTCCAGAGCTCTTGGTTATCCTTGCCTTCTCTCCGTTCCCTTTTGCTGACTGTAATGTTTCCTGGTTGAGATGCCCATCTCCAGGAGAAGTGTCTGCAGTTGGGCCTCAAAGCTGGACGCACTGAGGAGGCCAGCCAGTTTTAAAACTGGGGCTGTCCTCAAGGTGACTAATTAACAAACACGCAGAGTGCATTTCATTTAACACAGTGGCACCTGTTTACAGATAAGCTCATCAAATGGATACAGGGTCCCAGCACAATGAAACATACTGAACAAAACTTGGAAGAAAAAAAAATTGATTTAGTTTTTCAGTGTTAGCCCTTGAGGAAGGTTTTTATTTTATCATATGAATAGCAAGCATTCCATTCAACTCGACAGATCGCTTAGCTATGAGCTAGTAATATCAGTCATGATAAGAATATAATAACTATACTAATTTAGATCCACAGATTAACCGCATTGCTTTTAATAATTGCTTCTGACCTTACCCAAATGAAGATATTTTGAACTGAAAAATGTTCCCTGATGAGCGACTCCTAGGCTATGGCAAATGCCTTAGGCCAGGTAATTTCCATTAGTAAATAATAGAAACATATTTCTCACAGTTGTGAAAGCTGAGAAGCTCCAGATGAAGGCGCCAGCATATCCAGGCTCTGGGGGGTGCAGACCTCTGCCTCCATGATGGTGCCTTCCGTCTACATAGGGGAGGCAGGAAGACCAGGCAGCTGCCTAAAGCCCCTTACAGCCCCCAAAGTCTCAGCTACTTTTCTCTTGTTGCTGGGGCAAAATACCCAACACCCAAAATGAAGGAAGGAAAGGTTTATTTAGCTCACAGTTAGTGGTTTCAGTCCATGCTCAGCTGACTCCAAGGCAGAGTGGCACAGGGCAGAGGGCAGTGGCTCATGGCGGCAGAAGGCGGGAACGGGCAAAGGGGGGAGTGGTGGCTGCAGCTGCTAGCAAGCCTCTCTCCCCTCCTTACATGGCATTCAGGCTATCTGTCCAGAGTGGGCACTCACACCCACAACCCCAGTGTTGGATCACGAATTAATCACAAACTTTAGAAGCCACCCTATGACTGCATGAAGGTTTGGGGTACAACTAGACACAAACCATAACACCCTATTTTTTATTTTTTGAGACAGGGCTTCACTAGGCAGCCCAGGCTGGCCTTGAACTTGCAGTGGTCCTCCTTGCCTCAGCCTCCTGAGTGCCAGGACCATAGGCCTGTACCACCACGCTGCTGTGGCCTTTTCATAAAGGCCTTGAGTAGTCACTTCCGAAGGCTTTATCTCTTCGTGCCATTGCATTGGGGAGTAAGTGCTGACATGAATTTTGCAGGGACACGGGCCTTCGAACTGTTGCACCTACACTGTTTCCTAGAGGGGAAGGAAAACATGGTGTTTCGCTTCTGATAAGCTGATAAAGTTTTATTCCACAATTTTATTTATTTTTCCCTGTCCTCCTCCCCTGATGCTTTGGCATTTGAGAATTCTGGCTAAAATCCACCTTGTGAAAAGTGCCACGGGGGAAGGAGACTGAGCGTGGCCCTTCCTCCAAGGGTGTGCTGGGAACCCCAGGGGACACCACAGCGCACCACAGCGGGGGCAGTTGGTTCACACCCCCCCCCCCACCACGTCAACGCAGACAGGGAGGGGTCATCTTCCGGCTTGGTGGTTCCAAATTTTCAGTCTGGGCAGTACCTGTTTGGGGGTATCTCTGTGCTCAGAGACATGGCTGACAGTTTGCGGAGCCTCCTTCATACAGCCAGGCCCATGCCGCCTCAGCACACCCTCCTCCATAATCCTGGGGTGGGCTCGGCTTCCACCAGGCTGTGCGAAATGTTTTCATTTCCTATTGACTGGTTGTGTACTTCCCTTGTGTTAATCCCTTGTTAATGGACACTTTCTTTGAGCCAGCTGAGATCGGAGTTGTGTTGTCTTTGTGATTCTAGCAGATTTTATTACTTGGATATCTTTGTTTTCATTATTTTGAGATTTTGGGATTTTGTCTGTTTCATTGATATTGATTCTCTCAGTGAGAGATGGCCCAGCTCCCACAGTTTCTGTTTGTGTTTGATCTACAGACAGCGGGAGGTACTCCTCGGGCTGCAAGTATTTTGGTTCTGTGCTTCAGCTGCACAAACGGCATGGTAAGAGCTGCTAGCAGCCTTCTCCACTGAGAGCAGATGAATGCGGCTTTAAACCTGGGTGGGGGACTTGGGTTTTGTCATTTAAATGACCCCAGGCCATTGTTCTGGGGCTGGCATTTTAGAGGGCAACATGGATGGAGTAGAGTGCTGGCGCTTTCAGAGAAATCCAAAGAGAAAAACACAGCTCCTTTGGTAGTAATTAGCTCTGCCTCTTCCCAGTTTTGTGGCTCTGGGCAAAGTCCAGGCTCAGGGCCTCAGTTTCTTCACCTCTAAAATGAAGCTGCTACATGCTACACAGATGATTTTTAATGCTGCCTATTCAGAGACGAAGAGGAAATTTGAGCTTTGAGAATAAGCTTGAATGTTTACATATATTATTTCACTGTTATTCAATGACTTAGTGACAACACCATAGGTAAGTAACACTCCATTTTGTGAAAAAAAAAAACTAAATTAAAATCAGGCTCTTATTCCATGCTACATCCATTTGTAGATGCAGTTTGCTATCTAACTGCTTCACATGGGAAAAAGTATACGTCCTCTCTCCATTCTGATGACAACTTTACAAACAACTAAGTTTGGTACAAGCATTGGATAGTCAGACAGGGCTGGGCCCTCATGGGAGGTAATGGGGAGATAACGCTGTCTCAACTGTGGCTGGAGGCACATGTGTCAAAGCCCGGGCCTCAGGATAGAGGCAGAGCGGCCAGGCCCCTAAGCCTCCCTGAAGGATAAGCAATAAACTGATGATCATACTACACTTGGTATCACCTGGTTCAATAAAGTCTAGCTAGACATCAGTCACCCCAGTGGGTGGGTGGCCAGGACCTCCTGATCCTGCCCTGCCTGGGGTCTTTGTTCTTGCCATACACACTTCCTACGAGACCTGCCTCCTACTGGCTCGGTATCACCTAAGTGGATAGACTTATCCTCTCCTCGCTTGATCATAGGCTGGCCCATGTTGTACCCACCTTGTGATTTGGCTCTGTAAAGCTTCCTCGGTGAAGCAGGGTCAGAGGCAGGCCACTTTTGGGTCCCCTCCCATCTTCCAGGAGCTATCTCCTCAAGAAAAGTGTCTTATGCACAACCTGTGCTGTTTCTTAGAATTCATTTCTTTGATTTAGGGGAACATGGACTTGGTGGGTCTGATGTCTAGTGGGTTGGGAGTTACACATTTATCCCCGCTATGCCACTGGGATGTCCACACCAAGACGACTGGGTGAGACTTTGCTTTTGTTTCAAGGATCCTGGATTCCAGACTCACTTAGGTAATCTAAATTGTCATTCTTCAGGCCAAGGAGATAGCTCAGTGGAATTATTACTTGCTTGGTAAGCGCAAGGTCCTGAGTTCAATCCCTGGTCCTGCTAAACAAACAAACAAACAAACAAATAAATAAATAAATATTGTCATTCTTGTCAATTACATATGCCTTGAATTTTTATGTTTTTCTCTTTTTTCATACTTTTTATGTCAACATGGTGATAAATTTAAGAATGGTGAGAACACGAGGAGATTATGACATTTCTTTGTTGGGACATTTTACTTCTGCTGGCAAGCAGGGTCTCATAGTCCTGGTTGGTATATACTGCCTTTGGACTTACTAGTTGCTGAGTTTGCTGGTGTTCCTTGGTTGACTTGCTTCACTTTGTTTATTTGTTTGTTTTTTGTCTTTTTGAGACAGGGTCTTGCTCTGCAGTTCAGGTTCACTTGTTTTGACTTGTGGTTTGTGGTCTGATTTTAGACGGTAGCACTAAGGAAAAATAATGTTAGAGCGTCCCCTAGTGGAGTTTGAGACTAATGCAAAAGAATTTATGAATTGCAGTAAAGTGGGTCTTTTTTTTTTTTTTTTTTTTTTTTTTAATGTATTTGGTACAGCGTCCACAGGGTCTGACAACACAGACCAGACTCGTAGGGATCCTCCTGTTTTCAGCCTCCCAAGTGCTGGGATTATAGGCATGTGCCACCACGCCTACTCTCAATCACAGTCTCAATGCACCATACGGGCTGGAGAGAGGCCAGCATGGCACACCAGGGGTTGCACCCTGGCCACTGAGCTCTACCAAAGTAGTAGTGGCTCTTTTTTTTTTTTTAAATGAAATCTAGTTTATATTTAGGAAATATGCATTGTATTAATAAATCACGGGATTCTGACAGCCAGTTAAAAGGCAAGAGGATGCAACCATTCTTAAGACTCAGAAACAGGTTTCACTGGGACAGTCTGGCCTGACTCCTCTCTACACTGAAGGGAAAGGCGAGGCCCACTCTGCCTCAGTTTCCTTTCGGGTCTGATCTGCTGGTGAGGCATCCTAGCTCTTGAGACTCCCCACTCTCACTGTGCCAGGGGGAGGACGATGACTCCCAAGCCAACTGTCTCAGTAACTCGCTGTGAGCCTAAAAAAGGACTTCCTTTTTCTGATCTCATTTCTTATTTATTTATTTATTTATTTGTTTGCAGGACTGGGGTTCAAACTCATGACCTTACACTTGCCAGGCAGGCGCTTGTGCCATGGAGCTATCTCCCCAGCCCCTCTCATCTCATTTCTGACCTTTCCTGTCACCTTGTACTTTCCTTTTTGAAAGGCAGGTTTCTACTGCAGATTAGAGAGGGAAGGAGCCTGAACTGTCTCAGCCTTTCCCTCCTACCCAACAGCTAGGAGCTCTTGAGCCCATAGGAAATGAATGTTTCCTAATGCTCAAGATAGAGAAGACTTCTTATGTGAAGAACATATACCCTGTCTCTGGATCAAATGAGACATCAAAATTTTTCCTGTCCAGGAGGACACATGTGATGATGATGTCTCTGCTTTTGGGTTCTGGGGACAGGCTCCTGGGTCTTGGAAACTGCACCTCAGGCCCTGAGGAGAGATCTGACTTCTGTGTGAGACCGGAAGGAGATATTTCATCAGGTAACATTCAAGGAACCGAAGCACATTCAGTTCAAGGGAGAATCCCCAACCTCCCTGTTCTCTCTCTCCCCTCACAGGCCTGGTTCTCATCATGTACGTGTATACAGAATGCAACATGTGCAAGTTGTGGTTGCTGAACAATGGGTACAAGTTTTCACCTGCGAGTTTCATAAGTGTGCTGCAGATAGAGCCACCAAAATTCTAGAGTGGGTTTTTGAGCAAAATTCAGCTTTCTCTTGCTGCTAAAGAAGACTGTGTAGGGTAGCCATTCTCAACCTGTGGGTCGCGACCCCGGTGGGAGGGTCGAATGACCAAAACACAAGGGTCACCTAAAGCCATCAGAAATCATAACTGTAGCAAAATTACAGTTTTGAAGTGGCCACCAAAATTATTTTTTGGTTTGGAGTCACTGCAATATGAGAAGCTGTGTTGCGGGGTCACGGCATTAGAAAGGCTGAGAACCACTGGTAGGGGGTCAGGTCAACGGCACACATGCCTTTTTTGCCCTAGGGCCCAGGGTAGGATTTTTCTGAGCCATTACTTGCTTCTGTCTCTGGAGACGATTTCTTTTGCAGGCTGGGAAGTACTTCAACCACTTTCAATTTGCCCTTTGATTCCCCCCCCTCACTTTCTTTCAAAGAGTTAGAGAGCAGTTGCTTAGGTCTCTTGATCACTGGCTTAATTTTGGTAGCAGTGCTTTCTTCTTTCTACAAGACTGTTACAGCTAGAATCCATTGTAGCACATTCCCTAGGAAACACCTGCTGGAGTGAGGGGTGTGAGTTTTTGGAGAAGGAGGGCTGCACAATAGTAAGCTTGTTTGAGCCAGTCTGTCTTTGGTTACGCTCCAGATAGCAGCCACCTGCTCTAGAGCGGGTCACCTCGGTGGATGCTTCAAAAGTCTATAGAAACTAAATAAGGATAAAAGAGATGCCTGTATTCTCTTTGTTTTGCAGATGGGAAGCTCAATATCAAGTTCCAGCTATTAGAAAAAAGCTAACAAAGACGAGTTTTGCTCCAAATAGCTCACTTGGTACTTTGGTGAGAATTGCCTCTGCAGTATTTTATAATCAGGACCAGGAGGAGGCCAAGGGGAGCAAACAAAGAGACCAAGAGGAAGTGGCTACCTCCACTGCATCCTTAAAAGGACTGGACTCTAAGTCTGATTTTCAGAGCTTCAAGATGAGCTTAACTGCTAAACTCACCTCATACTATTACAGGAAGCCAGGATATGTTAGGAGGGACTGTGGCAGAAACCATCAGGACAAGAGGCTCTCAATGCCATGCCCTGATTACAAATGGATCGGACCCATCTTACCAGCTGGTATGGCAAGCCTGAAGGGTTCTGGGGGTGCACTCTGCCTTCTCCTTCTGATCAGACTATAATCTCCATTCAGGAGCTGCAGGTGATCATGACCATAGAAGAAAAGCCAGCCTGTTACTGAGAGACACTGAAACCTGTCTCTCGGTCCTTCTTTTTAACCCTGGCCTTCTCTTCAGCTCTCATATTTCCATGAAAGGAGACATTGGAGAGGAGGTAACTTGCTATGTCTTATAACTTTGAGCTGCAACCGGGAGGGCTTCCTCTTCTCCTGTTCCTTCCTGATTATGCCTGAAAGTCCAGTTCTCCTCCTGGGAAGAGCTATCTTACCTTGCTTGAATACTGTATTGTGCATGCACCCAGCTCAGGTAAGTTGCCTCTCCCTCACAGAGACAAAGTCAAACCCTAAAGTATGGGCAGCTGACAGCAGAGTAAGAATCAAAGCAAAAGCTGTCTGGTGCAAATACATCTCTTTATATGTCTACTATTTTTCCTCACTGGAGACAATTCCCTTTAAGGCCTGAAGTTTATTTGTTTGTTTTTGTTTTTTTGCCTTTTTGAGACAGGGTTTCACTGTGCAGTTCAGGCTGGCTTTGAGCTCACTTTTGTAGCCCAGGCTGGTCTCGAACTCGCAGCGATCCTCCTGCCTCAGCTTCCCAAGTGCTGGGATTACAGGCGTGAGCCACCACGCCCGGCGAGGCCTGAAGTTTAAAAAGGACATTTGTCTATGACTGACAACTTGTAGGCGCACACACTTACACATCTTCATGGCCGCTGCAGCCCTCCAGTCTTGGGAGTTCAAAAACCCAATGGGGAGTAGAGGTCAGCACAGGAGCTCAGCTTAGTATGCCAATCCCCCCAGTGACACCTAACCTGTAATTCTTTCTCAGAGCTCTGAAGATGCCCATTGGTTTTCAGTTTTAGATAGAAAGGATGCCTTCTTTTGTATTCCTTTACATACAGATTCCAAATTTCTCACCACCGGGCTTCTCAGCTGACTTGGACCGTGCTTCCCCAGGGGTTCAGAGACTATACTCATCTTTTTAGACAAGTGCTCTCCCATGACTTGACATGTTTGAATTTTCACATGTCACTGTCCTGTGATACATAGATGACACGCTGTTACGTGCCCCCTCAGAAAAGCTGTCTAGAGGAGGCACTGAATTTTCTAGCAGTCGGAGGTTATAAGGTCCCTAGGTCTAAGGCACAACTTTGCAGGCTTGAGGTAAAATATTTGGGTCTTGTCATATCTAAGAGAACCCAAAGGCTGGGGAAAGAGAGAATTAAACCAATGTTTTCCTTCCCACAGCTCAAGACCTTAAAACAGCTGAAGACATTCCTGGCAATTATAGGGTTTTATTGCCTATAACTGGGTAGAAGGATATGGTGAGATCACATGAACGATGTCATGTGATCAGCTTTAGAAGGAAGCCACAAAGGAAGGTAGGTACCCGTATGTTAACCTGGGAACCTTATTACCAAACTGCATTACAGAAGCTTAAATAAACACTTCTAAGTGCCCTGACACTGAGGCTACCTACAGTACACCATTTCAATTTATATATGAGTGAGAGGCACAGCATGGCTGTGGGAGTACTCACACAGGATTGGGAATTTGCTCAACAGCCTGTAGGGTAACTGAGTCATGAATTAGACACGGCATCAAAAGGATAGGCTGGGTACCTCAGAGCTATGGTGGCCATAGTTCTCCTATTACCAGAGGCATCCAAGCTGACATTAGGTGATGCTCTCACTGTACATACGCCTCACAATGTGGCAGGACTTCTTTCTTCCAGAGGGAACCTATGGCTATCAGACAACTGACTTCTTAAATATCAGACTCTACTTCCAAATAAAATCAAGTTCCTCCCTAAACCCTGCCACCTTTTTATCAGAAAAGGAAGAAATCGAGACTGAAAGAGTTGACTGTGAACAGGAAATTCTCCATGCATAAGACATTGCTTATGTCCAGATTTTTTTTTTTCTGGGGATTGAACTCAGGACCTTGTGCTTACCAGCAGACACTTATGCCACTGAGATATTTTCCTAGCCCCAGTAAGACATTCCTTAAACACATCCCTTTCTGGCCCTGATTTGACCTCTTCTGATTGGAGTTCCTTCTTGGAAAATGGCACAAGAAAGGTTATGCAATCCTGACTCTTCAGCAGACCCTCAAATGTTCTTCACTAGCCCCTGGGACTAGTGCTCAACCAGCAGAACTCATAGCTCACAATAGGGCTTCACGACTCAATGAAGGGCAGAAAGTCAATATGTATACTAATGCAAAGTATGCTTTCTTAGTGCTGCATGCTCATGCAGCCATATGGAAAGAAAGGAATCATCGAACAGCTAATGGACCTCTCATGAAGTATCACAGGAAGACAGATGAGCTCTTACCGTCTTTCTACAACCCTCCAAAGTGGCAGTTGTTCACTGGAGAGCATCAAAAAACGAGCTGAGAAAGTACCTCAGAGTAATCATCTGGCTGATGCAGCTGCACAAGAATTGCTCAAGGGTCCTTACTTTAAGCTTTTCTGATCTGGGAAGGGTCCCCTGGCCATACATGAACCAAATATTCTCAGTCATCAATCAAATAGACTCTAATACTATAGAACTGCTCCACATGGGAAAAATATACCTCTTCTCTGAATTCTGATGGCAATACTACAAACAACTAAGTATGGTAGAAATAGTATGTAGATAGACAGGACTGGGCCCTCTCGTGGAGTCAGTGCAGAACATGAGAACACATCATAACTATGGCTGGAGGCACATGTGCCAAAGCCCAGGCCTCAGGATAGAGGCAGAATGACCAGGCCTACATGTCTTGCCAAGGGGTAAGCAATCTATTCAAGATCATACTCTACTTGGTCCAATAAAGTCTAGATAGACAAGAGTCATCCCAGTGGGTGACCAGGACCTCTTGATCCTGTCCTGCCAGGGGTCTTTGTTCTTTTCATGTGTACTTGCTACATGGCCTGCTTCTCCATTGGATCAGTATTACCTAAGCAGATGTAATCTTACTGGTTGATCATAGTTTTAACCCATGTCATTCCCACCTCATGATTTTTCTCTATAAAGCTTCCTCTGTGAAGTAAGGTCAAAAGCAACCTACCTTTGGATCCCTTCCTGTCTCTCAGGAGTTATCCTCTTAATAAAGTTTTTCTATGTGAAATCTCTATTGTTTCTTAGAATTGATTCTTTGATTTGGCGGGACGTGTACTTGTCATATATGACATCTAGCAGGTCGGGAGTGACATTTATTCACTCTGTATCAATTAGTTCCTACAGAGGAGAGATCACAACTTTCCAAGACCTTCCTGGCTAGGTCTTAAGAAGTGCCTGTTGAATTCGGCCACTTAGTGATCATGCTGGTGACGATAAGATGACTCCTTGTGCCCTAAGCAAGTGGATCTTGACAGCACCAGGATCAGCACTAGAAATCTGGTGGTTCTCCACAGAGATTTGTCTAGTGACTCACCAGAAAGATGCTCCTTGATGCTTAAGATCTCTTTCTGGAGAACCTATCCTTTCACATATGTATTGTTAGGAAAGCTTGGGAATCAACTAAGAAATGTAAATTTAAAAGCATTTATTAAGTAACAGTGTTAGTAAAAATTGTGCTTGAAAAACTACTGTCAAAGTATTTTATAATTGCACAATGAATAGAAAATCTCATCTGAATTGGCCAAAGAGTTTGTAACAGTTGTAATAAAACTTCTGTTACAGAGGCAAAGTCTGTCTTCGCAGGTGGGAGGTCCTTGGACAGTGGCCTCTTTCCTTGGGATGGAGAAGCTAGTGTTGAGGTTCAGACTGAGACAAGAGGACTGGGGTCCTTTTGTTCATTAGATAGGAAAGGTTTCAGGAAGGAAGGAGATGCCAATCAGTGGCAACAATTCAGCTTGTTCTCTAAACTCGTCCTACTCGTCCAGTGAAACCAAACTCCTGTGATTAGCAGCTGGCTGACGCCCTTTATAAGGCAGTTCAGGACCTGATGGCTTTGATTCCTTGGTTGCCCTTCAGAGCATGTGTTTTGGAATTTCAACAATTTTAAACTTAATGTATGCATGAAAATATCACAGTTAATTTCATTAATTTGCATAGTTAATCTGTGTGAATAATAATAATAGGCAATCATAAGATAATTTCATATTTCAACTTTACAGAAGAATTGCTCCCAATCTGCTGCATTTCTCTCCCTGGAGTGGGGGAGTGGGTATGGCGTCCTCGATCTGCTCATAGTTTTAGAGCTGCTTTTGGAGAGACTCAGACAGCTCCATTGCAGAGCCATCTTTAGCCCAGCTCAGGGTTCAGGGGAAGTGGCTCTGTGCCCTCTGCCACCACAGCCACTCTTTTACAGTCTGACTTAATCCAAAGTACTGGATCAAGTTTCTGACACTTGATCCAGTACTTTGGATGTGTGGGAACCACCCACGGAGTCACTCCATGCATTGTCCCAGCAATAGTCACTCTGCACCCATCATGCCTTGCAGACTCCCTTGTGGAGCTTTGCGAAATTCCCTGTGCCCAGGCTGTGCCTTGGCTGGTACATGAGAAGCTCTGGGTTAGGCCCAGGCAGAAGGAGCTCTGGAAGCCCCCAGGGAACTCAATATGTGGCAAAGGCTGAGCTGCATGGCTTTTATTAAGGCTGAAATTTATAATACACTCTCATTAACATTTGCTGAAAGTTTTGCAGGTAAATTGCAATACAGATAAAAGAATTTTAAATACTATCACCATGAGTAAATGATAAGTATTTGAGGGGTTACATATGCCAACTAGTTTGATTTGGTTTTTCTATAGTATGTACATACATCAAAACATCACATTGCCTCTCATAAATGTGTATGATTATTGTCAATTGAAAGTAAAATAAAATAGAGAAAGGATGGAGTGAGGAAGGAAAGGAGGGAAGAGGAGGGAAGTAGAACGTTATGCTATTCCTATGCTGGTCTACAGAGATCTTAAGAAAAACACCTTTCTGTTTTCAAAAAGGAGTATAGAGCTGCATTCAACCCCGGGCACCAGTGCCCATCAACCCCTACACTTACTTGTAGGGTGCCTGCTCTCTGCTCCCTGGCACTGCAAGGAGGAGAGTGAGACTGGCCCTGGCCTGCAGAAGCAGCCAGGGAAAAGCTGTCCTGTGGAGGATAAGGACAGATACGGGTCGGGGGCTGTGAGGACTGAGTCCTGAACTCCATCCAGAGCTCACGGTGAAGAGTAGATGTCTCAAATTGGCCCATGTCACCCCAGCCTGCAGCTGTCTACCTCAGGCTCTCAACTCTCTTTTCGAGGAAGTCACTGATCACAGGCCTGCCTGGCATCTTTCAGGTTCTTGGCTGGCCTCTGTCTGAATTGCAGTCTCCTTCAAGGGATTCACTTAGTCTTTCGTTTCTTAAACTTTATTGCACATTTATAGTAGACCAGGCTCTCTGTGAGGTCTTCATGTGTCAAATTTTTGGCTGTGATATACCTCAGAATTACCTGGAGATGTTTTCTAAGGTGTGTTTCTATCCCTAAAGATGAAGGTTTCTGACACTTGATCCAGTACTTTTGATTGAGCAGACACGAGTGGGAACGAAAGTGTTTTCAGTCATGTTCCCCATATAATTTTTTTTTTTTTTTTGTCTTTTTGAGACAGGGTCTCACTATACAGCTCAGGCTGGTCTTGAGCTCACTTTTGTAGCCCAGGCTGGTTTCGAACTCGCACCGATCCTCCTGCCTCAGCCTCCCGAGTGCTGGGATTACAGGCGTGCGCCACCACACCAGGCTCCCCATACAATTTTGAGGCAGGGAGTCTGGGATCCCTGGTCGAGATGTTCTTCCAGAGGAAGGAGACAGTAGACACACACAGCCCTTGACCTCAAGGAGAAAGATGGCAACATCATGCAACAGTGACCCTTGGGAGCCAGAGTGCACAAGCAGAGCTTATGGTGCAAGGGCTGGGTACCCACAGGGCATAAGCACAGCTTACAGTGCACAGCTCCCCAGGCTCATGCCCTGTTGTCTCCAAGAAGGGGACATATGGCCAACCACAGCCACGGCCGGGGTTAACCCTCAACCAGGGTGAGCTCCGCAGAATACGATTTGCTCTTCTGAATCACCCGCTTTCTGGCACTGTGCACAGTGTCTTCTGCCTCAGCCTTTCTGCTCTATGCAGGATATTCCACCACCCGATTAAACACATCACCTTCTGGATGAAACCTCCTGAGCCCTGCAAAGCCCAGGTGCATATGTGGGCTTTATCATGCGTGGCTCACTGGCGTGCCTCACCCTGCGGCCTCACTGGTCCTCCGGCACAGGCAGAGCCTGTGGTCTGAGTCAGCTGTGCCATCCCAAGGGCTGGCACATGGTCAGCGTCCATCAGTCTTCATGAGTGGATCCCTGAAGGCATAGTCCCCAGCACTGCTCCTAGCAGGAACTTATGCAGGGGCACTCTCTGCCCCCAGCGCAGGTGAGCACCACTCTCCACTGCACAGGACAGTGTTGAGGGCACTGCTTCTGGCAAACTGGTGGCCGTGTTTCCTTCATGCATCTATTTCCAAGGTGGGGCGGATAGCATCATCTAGCAGCTAAAGATGCACCTGGAACAAATGTAAACAGCTCGTGCAGATGCTTCTGGTATGTCTCACACACTGCCCTCCCTTAGAGATGGGGAAACTGAGGCACAGGGGCTTAGCGGACTCACCCAAAGGCCAGCAGCTGACAGGGATGGAACCTCCTGGTGGTCTGGCTCTCTAGTCCAAGGTCTTAGCCACTGCGCTCTGGTGGTATAAATACTGGGGCTTCTAATTTTTTTTTTTTTTTTTTTTTTAAATGGTTGGAGCAGTGGGGCAGAAGGCCACGATTAGTGCGCAACTCAACTCAGTGTTTCCATTTTGTTAGATTTTTGGATGCTTGGAATCCACCACGTCCCATGTGCCAATCCATTTGCAGCAATGACTCATCAAAACCGGCAGGCGTTTAGTGCCACTGCCAAATCTATACGAATTTACTAAGTTGAGACTTTTAAAATTCAACCTTTTTGCTTACCTCTTCAATGGCCACGTGAGAAAGCAAACTGGCCAGGCAGAGTCTTTCCAGCTCTGTTTGACTTTATACAATAAATTATTTTAGTTATTTAAGCTTACATAATTTTCAGTGATAATTGCTTAATGCTCTCCACCAAGCTTGCTTTTGTTCCCCTGCCTTTTATTGCTTCAAGGTACTCATTGAAAAGGATTTAAAATTATTGCTTAGAATGCTCTTTTCCCCAACCAGGAGCGCAGGGCATTATACTTCCCGTGGCCTATTAGCTCACCTTCCCACTGAACTTTTCAGAAAAGTTTCCCTGTGCTTCATGCTTTCAGGTGGTGAAACAGAAAAAAGAGCTTGGATTTTCATGATTCCTTTGGGAATCAACGCAGGGATGCAAAGGGAAGCCACCAGGGGCGCAGAACAGCAGGGAAAGCCTGAAGTAGCCTTGGCCAGCAGGGGCCAGGGGCCAGCAGGGGCCAGAGGCCAGAGGCAATGAAAGCTTGGAGGGGGGGAGTGGGGAGCCCAGGGCCAGGGCCTGCGGCAGACAGGGGTGCGCTGTCCCCAGAGCCCAGCAGCCCGCTCCACCAACAACCGTAACACCCCAACGAGGGGCGGCTGCTCCTGAAGGGGCCATGTGCCAGCTCTGCTGAATTTATTTATTTTTTAATGATGTAGGAGGAAGAAGAAAGGATGGAAAGTAAGGGAGAATGAGATGGAAGGAATCAGCGAAAGAAAGAATACTCAAGGAACGAAGAATGCGAAGACAACAGAGAGAAACTGCATTCCACACACCGTGCGCCATGACTCGGCTTCCGCCCTTTTTCAACAAGTGACAGTTAGTGCTCTTTCCCTTCTTAGTGTGGAGAGGCAGGATCACTGATGCTTTTCCTAGCAACTTTCTGGGGATGGAGAGGAAGGACAAGGGTGGCTGGAATTCCGCGGGGAAACACAGCATGAAGACAGTTGTCGCAGCTCTGGCGAGAAAGCATCTCCTGCCTGGTTGGGAGGTGTGTTGTTGCATTATGGTTTGGATTGAGAAAATTCCACCAAGTCTCCTGAGTTTAAAGATGACGCTTTTAGAAGGCCATAGATTTTCCCACATATTTAGGACTAGGTGCTTGGTGGCCCATGGAAATAACACCTAATAGACCCCCTTAAAGGCAAAAGTCTGAAAGACAATGAAACATACCTAAATGTAATGGCCAGAGGTGCACGTCATTAAAAAAAAAAAAAAAAAAAAAAAAAAAAAAAAAAAAAAAAAAAAAAAAAAAAAAAAAAAAAAAAAGTCCAGGTAAAAGCAGTTTTCTGAAGAGATAGGCAGTCTCACAGTGTAGCTTCCAGCAGGCAAAGCCATCCTGGTACCTGGTGCCTAGCAATAAAGGAGGCCAATCATGAGCTGACCTCTGGGCCTCCGCAGTAGCTGACCTGTCCATCCTATTATTTCATGACTGCTTTTCTTTCTACATGAATGCAGCCTAGCTGCCATTTTCTCTTGTGCAAAGGATTCAAAGCCTCAGCCGGAACCATCGCTCTGTCAGACATGTGAGCCACAATAAAATCTCCAGTCTTTTCTCTCCCAGGGGCCACACATGTCACTCAGTATCTGCTTCAGGGCAACCAGGAAAACACAGCTTCATGGAGGAAAGCAGCTCGACCTCATCTCCCAGACTGGAGACAGAACTGGGAAAAAGCATTTTAAAAAGCACTTCATATTTTCTTTAGGCAGGTGGGTGACTGAAATAATAAATTGGCCAGGCTCCAAGGATGAGCTCCTTTGAAGAAATCTAGCTCAGTCCTCAGTGCTTGCAGAGCCTGCTTTTCCTGGGCCTGGAGCTGGAGACCCCTGCGTGACAGAATTTCTGCCTAGGCCTGGGGGCTCGGGGCTGGGGAAGCCCATGGTGCACCAATAGCCGGAGGGGCACTCTGGCCTCAGCTGCTCTGGTTCCAAGGCCTTCTGAGGCTCAGCTGGGCTTGTTCTCAACTCTGTTCAGATCCTGTTATTTGATTTATGCAATTCAATGCAATATTATGTAAGCTGGCGCACCGAGAGCTCACAAGGCCAGAGCAGTGCGGCTTCTAGGAGCCCTGAAGTCAAGCGTCTTAGCTAAGCTAGGTGAAGGTGAGCTCTGCACAGGGGCTGCGTATATTCTAGGTACGAAGTTCAGTTGAGCCAGGGAGAAGAATCTTTGAATTCACAAAGGATCCTGAGCCCCACTGATGGGTTACAGTGTGCTATTCCCATGCATGTAGGCAACTAGGTCAGGGCAAGTGTCGTCACTCCAGATGTTTACTACTGTGTTGAGAATGGTCAAAAATCCTCAGAGCTCAGGACCAGCCTCAACTGCATAACGAGACTCTGTCTCAAAAAGACAAAAAAAAAAAAAAAAAAAAAAAAAAAAAAAAAAAAAAAAAAAAAAAAAATCCTCTTTATTATATAGGTGGAAAATTCAGCTCATTGTCTGCAAACTGTTTCTGTCCCCTCTGCCTGCCGCAGCTGCACAAGCATGCTTCGCAGGATCCAAAGCCTCTCAGAGCAAGCGCACATGGGATCCGCCTTTCTCTGCCTGCCTCCATTGCTTAACATGATGGCCAGGGCCTGCTGTCTTTCTTTCTTTTCTTTTTTAGAGACAGATTTCCCTTAAAGGTCCTGCGATGTCCATTTGCATTGCAAATGACTCTCAGTGGTTGAGTTTCGTCTCCTGGCCTTGGACTAGGGTGCACTGGGAGCTGGGCTGCGGCCCCCTGCCTTCAGCCTGCACGCCGTGATGTGGTGCCACCACCAGTCCTGGGGTTGCACCCTGCCTGCACGCCTCTTCCTTCGCTCCAGCTAACCTTTCTTGGCTGTGACCATCAGCGTGTTGCCCACCCAGCAGCTTCTCACTTGCCTCCTCTGGGAGCTGTGAGTCAGAACTGTGGCTCTGGATCCAGCAGTGCCATGGGTTAGAGCTTCACCTGCGAGCCCCAGGGCGATGCACGCTTTGCACAAGAGGACTCCCCACGCAGGCGATAGCTCCGTGGCACAAGTGCCTGACTGGCAAGTGCAAGGTTGTGAGTTTGAACCCAGGTCCTGCAAAAGAAAAAAAAAAAAAAAAAAAAAAAAAAAAAAAAAAAAAAAAAAAAAGAAAGAAAGAAAGAAAGAAAGAAAGAAAAAGAGAACTTCCATACAGACATCTGGGACAGGGGTGGGGTGGGGGGTGGGGGATGGTCCTGGATACTTTTAAATTATATTATAATAAAACATGGTCACATAAGACTTTCCATTCTGACCCCTAGTGTGTGCGCAGTGTAACGGTGTCGAGTACAGTTATTTGGCGGAGGATTCACCGCCACTCCCCCGCTGCAGCACTTTTAAATATTTGCAAAGTGGAACTGTTGAATCCGATAAATGGCTTCCAGTATCCTCGGCCACCACTGTCCCTCCCCCTCCCTGAATCCGAGTCTGCTGGGTCTCTTACGCAAGCCGCATCCTCCACGTTCGCTCCTCTGTGTCTGAGTCCATGCTCTTAGCAATGACGTCTTCAAAGTTCATCCATGCTGTTTCCTTGCTTTTCCTTTGAGTCAATTATTTATTTATTTATTTATTTATTTATTTATTTATTTATCTATCTAGCTATCTATTTATCTGTTTATTTATTTACTTGGTACAGGGTCTCGCTATGCAGCTCAGACTCATAGTGATCCTCCTGTCTCAGCCTTCCCAGTGCTGGGATTATAGGCCTGTACCACCACCCCCAGTCTCAGTGGCTGGCACAGTGTACCCAGGGTTCCAGGGCTGGCAAGGCATGTGGTACCAGGGATTCAACTCTGATCCTTGCCCTTGCCAGGCAGTTGCTTCGACTCCTGAGCTATGTCCCCAACCTACTTATTTATTTTTTATTTATTTATTTATTTTTTAACGGAGGATTGAGCCCAGGATTTCCACACCGAGGTATATCTCCAAACTTTTGAAATTAAAAAAAAAAAAAAAAAAAAAACAATTATTTTGGGAGCGGGTTTGGCTAAGTCATGAAATAGCCCAGCTTGGACTGGAAGTTGTGATCCCCTGCCTCCACGGTCCAGAGTGCTTGGGTCACAGCTGTGTCCCATTACACCTAGCTCCGCCTTCCATAGCCTGCTTTCCTGCCCAAGCTGTACCGCGGCAGTCTAGAGCCTTTCCTTCTCCCCCTGGAAGGTGGTTTGCTACGAAGTTGCCTTTCATTTTCTTAGCCCCATACAAAGTGCTAATCAAGCTCTCCCCAAGTGTGAGTATCCGCTGTGGCCTCTTGGGGACCACCCCACCATCCCCAGCCAGGGCAACTGGGCCCCAGTCGCGCTTGCCAGGCAGGTGCCAATGCCTCTGAGCTATCTCCCCAGCCTAAGGTTTGGGCTTGTCTATAGCCTATGAGCTCTTCCACAACTAGCAATTGAAATGCACAAGTTTGGGTATTCAAATTACTTTTTCCAAAAGTCCTTTAAAATGCATTAAGTTATTAATTGCCTGCTGGCACTTTAATCAAATGGGAAAATTGACATAGCCAGAGGAATGTATTTTTGTGGAAAGAAAATTTATTTAAGAAGAAACAGCAGCTCTTACTGCTTAATTTAAACTGAGAAAACTATGGAAAATCAACTGCTATGGAAAATTAATAAAACATATCCAGCTGCAAACAGTGACTAATTGTACAAGACGAAGACTGCCCAGAATTAATAACTTGCAGTCTTGTGTGTGAAGAACCCCCTACCATTTCAATTTACTGGGAGATTAAATTACTTCTAAGTTTGCCATATTAAAACAGAACATGAATAAAATGTTAGCCAACGCACATCTATTATTTACTGTCTGTGATATGGATATAATTATTTCCAAACAACCACAATGTGACGTGACCAGTAATATTTAAATGACTCTTTTAGAAAGACAATCCACCATGTCTTTTTCTTTTTATATTTTGTGTGAAAAGATTTCTTTTCTAAAGTCATAAAGTGGACCAGGGGCTTCAGCAGATGGTATGTTCCCGCCCAGGGTGTGGGAATGCGTTCCGCGTGCCAGCTTCTATGCCACCTGCTCTGTGTCGCACATCACTTTGGAGGAACAAGGACAGCAGGAAGTCTTAGGCTCTCGTTCATGGGCTCAGAGCTGAGCCAGGCCCTCTGCCCAGGAGCAGTCAAGATCCATGCTCAGGAGTGTCACCTGCTTGCTGCCTGAAGGGACGGAGAGCTTATGGGCCTGACAGAACAGACCCCTTCATGGGAGCTGGGGTGGGGGGCAGAAGAAGGGCCAGAGTCCATCTGCAGCGGGCGGGGTTCACCCCTAAAGGAAAGGCCTGAGCACAGACCTGCCCAGCCTTCTGGGCGTTTCCTCCAGACTTGCTCCAGGTGAGGCATTATCTTGTAGGACCTGGGAGTCCTCAGCCAATAAAGTGAGCCTCAAAGAGCAGAAATACATTTTGCTCTTTATCTTTTTGTTTGTTTTTGATACAGGGACTCACTATGCAGCTGAGACTCATATCAGCCTTTCCAGACTCATACCAGCTGAGACTGTATCAGCCTTTCCAGCGCTGGGACCATAGGCATGCATTACCATGCCTGGTTCTGGGGCCGGCACAGCATGCAATGCTGGGGATCGAAATTAGTTCCTTGTACTTGCCAGTCAGGCACTTAGACCACTGAGCTAGCTCCCCAGCCTTCTTTTACAATGTTGGTCACCAGGACTGGTTATGTTCTTATCCTCAAGAACCACCTGGAAGGGCTGGCAGTATAGCTCAGCAGACTAAGCACTTGTTTAGGTAAGCGCAGGGGCCAGGGTTCGACCCCTGGCACCACATGCTGTGCTGGTCCCCACCCCCAGGCCTGCTGAGCCAGCAATGGAGTCTGGGCATGGTGGCTCATGCCTATAACCCCAGCACTTAGGGAGGCAGAAGTCAGGAGGATCCCTATAAGGCTAAGCTGCATATTGAGACCCTGTACACTCAAAAAAGAATCAGCACTGGCTATTTTCTGAGAACGTTGACATCTTTAGGGGTGATCAGGAGCAAAATGCCAGGAAAGGAAACCATCCAATGACCATGAAGACTTATTCAAGGCGGACGATGGGAGCAAAGAAATTCAGAAAACCAGAGGTTCTGTCTTCGTAGTACAATCGGAGTTTTTGGTTTATTTGGCTTTAGTAAAATTTTAGATGTTAAAACACAGCCCAGAAAGCAAGAGAGAAGTTGGCTTTTTGAGGTATGTAGTGGAGATGAATCAGCGAAGCCGATTTTCTCAGCAAAGAGGCATGGCTCCTCTGGCCACCAAGCTCTTAATGTGCACACAGAGGGGACGTTCAGCCTCTTTCTATTTGATATTGCTGGCAGGAAGGTGCCAGCCCTAGCCAGGAGAGAAGAGAGGCATGGACGGTGTTTAGCACTGTAGAGGCTTAGCCCCGAGCAGAACTGGTTTGGGATTTACCACAGAAGTTATCTGGACACATCATTTGATTTCCAGGTTTTAAATGTAATTCTAAACAAATTCTGGCTGCACAGCCCTCTGCCGTGTGACACAGAGAGACTTTATCTGCCACCAAATGCCATTCAGGCTTAATGCTGTGGAAGTGAGTTGTATAAATTGGGGCACTCTCCAGACCCCAGAGCGTGCTGTCTCTCCCAGGAGAAGAGAAGAAGCCCGCTCCTCCCCTCTGCCATTCAATTGGGAAACCACTGAGGAGATTCCTCTCTGCTGGTTTTTCCGGTTTAGAAACTCCTGCGAGTTGCTTCCCCAGGCTGAGCTCCCTTCACAGGCAAATGGGGGGCCCTGGGGCCATGGGATTTGAGGAGGCACAGGAGGGAGGATCCCTCAGCTCAGGAGTACATGTGTGAGACATTCCCACCAAGTGCTAGACAGTCTCTCAGCTCTCATTTTGTGTTTTTTTTTTTTTTTTTTGGTACTGGGGATCAAACTCAGGACCTTGTGCTTGCCCAGGCAGGTACTTAGACTGATGAGTTATCTCCTCAGCCCCTTAGCTCTCATTTTGAAGCAAGGGTCAGAATGCAAATCTCCCCTCAGGTCCCCTCAAGAGGAAATGACTTGGGCCTAGTTTGCAAAGCTAGTCCTCTGGATCCAGAGAGGCAGGAGCAGCAGGGAGACAGAAAGCAAGGCTGGGGTACCAGGGCCACACTGGGCCCCATCCCTTCTGGCAGGGAATGTGGCCCTCTGTCTTCCTGTCACGTGTGATTTCATGTTGGGTGACTGTCCAACTCTGAGTTGAAAGTAGATAGTGAAAAAGTTCAGCTTCTCTCTCACGAGCAGTCTATACTCTTACACCCTTCAGTCAGCAGCTGTCGTTACCTTGTCCAGGTTCCTTATTTTCAGGAGGCTGACTTAGTCTCAAAAGTGATCACAGAAGCCCTTGAGGGAGGTCCCAGCTCTAGACAGGACAGGAAGGCTTGCTGGGAGGAGAACATGCTGTCTGTGTGTTTTCTTTGCCAGCGCCAACAGCGCATCTAAGCTACAGGAGCTCTTCTTGAGGGGCCAAAGCACGAGCCCCTCAAACCTGAAAGAATCAATCCAGGCAAATGGTGGGGCAGAAACATTATATAGTAGACAGAGAGAAAAAGGAATTTAAATAACTATTCCAGAAGGTATTAGCCCTAAGAATTCAGTTTGCAGTTTAAAGATCTTTCAATATATATATGGCCAGCAAGTTGTAAGGAAAGAGTTTTAGTTTGGCGGCACTAACGAGGCATTTGGGAATGTATGCCTCTGGGATTGTGAAAAATTGCTCTGAGAATTATTTTCTGTTTCTCAGTTGTTCTGTGGATAATGTGCAGAACGGAGCTTTGCAATCTCTGTTCTGTGATGGTGCTAATTATCACCATCGGTCATTATAAGATAAGAAGCCACAAGTATATTAGCGATGGCAAGGATCTGAGCAGCTAATATAGCATGTGTGCTTGGATGGGGAGACATGCTTGTAAAGATATCTCTTCAGTAATTAAGTGTGTCATATTAATTGCATGGCCCTCTCACAAAACCTTGCCAGAGAAAAAAATAAAAACCATCAAGAACTTTTCCTCTTGATATCAGATTGGAAGTGATTGTCTAATTACATTACCTGGATAATTAAATACAAATGTAGTAGCCTCAGTACTGTACAACATTGTGGGTTCCTTTTCTAATAGAATTAGCCTGCCTTTGGTGTGCATTTTTGTGAGGCAATGGAGATCTAATTACTTGGAGACGTGACATTAACTCCTCGGGGATGTTTCCTTGGAGAAAAGACTTAGATGAAAAAAGATTCACAGTGTCTTTCTCATTTCATTACTGGGATCCGAATCACAGGAACTAAAGATGAGAGATCTATCAGGCTTTCTCCTCTGGCAAGAGTAAAGGGCTCATCCGACATTGCCTGTGGGATTTGGGGAGGCTTAACTTAGATTAGGAGAAGCCAGACCTCCAGGTGTGTCCCCACATGTGGTGATTCCTCCCGCCAGCCCTTGGAAGACCATCACCACTCTGTCCTCAGGCTCCTTCAGTGATGGGATGGCCTGCGTGTGCACTATTGGGATATTAACAGGGATCTGTTCCTAATGAAGGATTATGAGCTCACTTTGAAAAGGACTCTGGGTAGAATGAAAACAAGAGCATCATGGCAGGGGCAACTACTGAACTCTCTAGAAACTGAAGGCTGGCGTTATTTGGATTAGCAGAGCTGGAAGCTATAGTCTCAGGTGAGACCCCAAATACTATATTCAGTGTTTAATCTTTCATATTTGCTGAACCAGCTCTAACCTTCTTTGTAAGTTTTCAATCAGGGCTTTCCAAGAAGCATCATCTTCCACTTACATCATTGGAGGTGACCAGGTAGCACACATGTTTCTCCCTTGTGTAGTCCGTACCGATTTCTGCTGCTCATTCATGCATCTGCACCACCTGGATCTCAGCCAGCTGTTCTGCTGCAGGCAATCCAGGCTGGCGGGGCCGGTGACTGGGGACTTGCCTGCAGCAGGCCAGACCTTGAATATGCCAGGGTAAAGACAGAAGAGCAAGGGGTAGCTCCCCAATGCATAAGACTTTGCTCTCTCTTTGGATCCTACCAACTTGTCACATGGCAAGGCTAAGAGCAATGCCCACAGTTGCACATTTCCTTACCAGGTGGTTTGTACATGGTGAGTGTGCAAAGGCATAAAACCAGGGACATGAACACAGGGAAGAATCGAAACCTGGGGCCGTCATTGTTGTTTACCATGCAGTCCAATCAGCCACTTTGAGATTTCCTATTGTTGGATCTAGAAAATATCCCATATCTAATGTTAAATGGTCTGGTGGGTGATGTTCCACCTGGCAAATAGATTTAGAAAAGTTATGCAAGGTCCTTGTTATCCCTGAGTCCTTCAGTCAGCTATTGAAATTGCTAGCTAGAAAGACCAAGCTTGATCGCAATTGATGCTTTACTTTTTTATCTTGAATAATCAAAAGAAGTATTCCTTAGGGAGTTCTTGTCTGCTTGGACTCCTCTAACACAATACCACTGCCTGGGAGGCTTCAACAGCAGACATTTTTCTGCCCCTGTCCTGGAGGTTGGGAAGATCAGAATCAAGGTACAGGTCAGTTCAGGACTCTGGTGAGGGCTCGGAGGTCTGGCTTGCAGATGGCCACCTGCTTGCTGTGTCCTGACATGGCAGGGAGAGTGAGAAGGAAATGAGTGTCCAGGTGCCTCTCAGTGCACAGGCGCCAAGCCCTCCACAAGGGCCCTGTCCCATGACTTTATCTGCTTAATTACACCTCAAACCCTATCTGCAAATACAGTATGTGGGACCTGAAGGTTTCAACATTGGAACTCAGATAAGGGTTGGATAATAACACAAATGAGTTCCTAGCAATAGTTGCCATCCATCATGAGATCCATGGGAGTGCATCCGCTGCTAAAAGTGGGACAAGGGTTGCAGTGGAGATGGTCCAATGAGGGCATCAGGACTGTAAGTAATTGTCTCGGTTACTCTTCTTTTAGTGCTGGGACAAAATAGCCAGCACCCCAAATTAAGGAAGGAAAGCTTCACTTAGCTCACAGTTAGTGGAGTTAGTATGGGCTGAAACATTCGTGCTAGCTGGCTCTGAGGCAAAGCGGTCCATGTCAGAGGGCAGCCACTCGTGGCAGCAGACAATAGCAAAGAACAAAGGGAGGAGCAGCAGTTGTGGCTACAGCAGCGCCTTATGTTGGATCCAAGTTATCTACCCAGGGTGGGTGTAGCATTCACACCCACAATCCCAGCATTGGATCATGAATTAATTGCAAACTCTAGAAGTCACCCCACGACTGCATGAGGCTTTGGGGGGGACACCTAGACACAAATCATAACAGTAATACAGGAAAGAAAGAGGCTGCATGTGTTGCTGATAAGCGTTTCTTGCTAGGAGCTGAGCTTCAGACCCCATACCCAAAAATCAATAACGTTTCTTTACATGAACAGCAAATTCACTGAGAGAAGTTGGAGAAACTCTACTCTTCACAATAGCATCCAACAAAATGAAATTCTTAGGAACCAACGTAACTAAGAAAGTAAAAGATCTATCTATTTAAGATTACAGTATTCTGAAAAGGAGACCAAAGAGGATATCAGAAAATGGGAAAGATATCCCTTGCTCATAGATAGCAAGAACCAACATAGGGAAAATGTCCATACTCTCAAAATTGTTATACAGACCTAATGCAGTCTTGGTCAAAATACCATTAGCATACCTCACAGAACTAGAGAAAACATTCCTAAAATTTCACTGGAAACAGAAGAAACAGATTAGAAGATGCAGAAACAACTACAAACACAATTAGCCATCTTATCTTTGGTAAAGGGGCCAAATAATATGTTCAGTAGAACAATGATAGCCTCTTTAACAAATCATGCTGGAGAGACTGGGCTTCCACATGCTGGAAGCTAAAATTAGACCCATGTGTATTGCCATGCACTAAAGTAAAGTCAGAATGGGTCAAAGATTGGCATTTTTTATTTTTATTTTTCTGCCTCGGGTTTATTTGTACAAAGAGCACAGGAGGATACCAGCAACTCACAGATGGCAGCCCAGGGTTCACACCAATCCTTCTGTCTTCACATCAGCAGATGGTGGTTTTCATTGTGAAACTTTCACAGGGGCCTGGTCACCTTTGGGAGCCTGAGCTGGAGCAGAAGCTGGAGCCTGGGTCTGGGTTGGAGCCTGGGCATTGGCTGGAGCCTGGACCATTGGCCAGCAAGGCCTGCAACCTGCAGGGCAGGCATTCATACGCTTCCTAAGCTTGGGGTGGGAAATACAGGGAAGTTGAGATAGCCTGTGCCTTATTCCCTGTGGGATGATCTTGGGCTTGACCTCCTGGGGCTTGCCGAGGGCCTTGATAGCCTAGGTGGGTGCACTGATAGCCTTGGCATTGTTTGCCTGCATATTCTTGAAGCCCTTCTTGTTGTGCTTCTTGGAAAAACATATATTCCTAAAGAACTTGGGATTTACTCCCTTTAGAGATTTGTGTCCCTATGACCCAAGTTTCTTTTCTTTTTTTTTTTTTTTGGTGGGACCAGGGTTCAAACTCACCACCTTGTACTTGCCAGGCAGGCACTTGTGCCACGGAGCTATTTCCCCAGCCCCCCAAGTTTCTTGATATAATTTCTGTGCCATTTTTGGGGGGACTGGTTGTGCATGGTGTGGCTCTTAGACATGGCCATAACTGCAATGTAAGTCATGGCTGCTTCCAAAGACTTAAATATTAAAACAGAAGCACTAAATCTACTAGAAGAAAACTTAGGTAGAATTCTTGAACACGTAGGAGTAGGCAGAGAGTTCATGAACAAGGCCACACTGTGGGAAATAGTTCAAAGACCCAACAACTGGGATCACATCATATTAAAAAGTTCATGCACATCAAAAGAAATCACCAACAGAGTGAAAATAAAACCTACAGAGTGGGAAAAAAGTTAGCCAACTGTGCCTCATACGAAGGACTAATATCTAGAACATATAGAGAATTGAGGGTCAGGGTTATAGCTCAGTGGTGTATGTGTCTGCTTGATAGCATAAGGTCCTGAGTTCAATCCCTGATACAAAAAAAAAAGAAATGAAAAAATCAGACTCACCCCCTCCAAATTTGTATGTACTTCTCTGATGAAGAAATACAAATGACATGTAAATACATGAAAAAAAAATGATCATTGTCACTGGTTATTTGAGAAATGCAAATTAAAACAACACTGAGATTCCATATCACTCCAGAAAGAATGGCCATCATCAAGAAATCAACCAATAACAAATATTGGTGGGGCTGTGGACAAAGAGAAACCCTTCTCCCCTGTGGTGAAAGTACAGATTGGGCAATCACTATGGGAATCAGTGTGGAGATTCCTCAAAAAACTAAGATTAGAGATTTCATTGGATCCAACTATTTCCATTCTGGACGTTTTCCCAGAAGAATTAAAAACATCAGAGAACAATGACATTTGTACACCTATGGTTATGGCAGCACAATGTGTAAGAGCCAAATTTTGGAACAGCCCACATGCCCATCAACAGAGGAATAGATTTTTAAAAAATGTATTATTTTTAGACAGTGGAATACTACTCAGCCATAAATGGGCAAGTTTGAGACTTTGATAGGTAAATAGACCCAACGTGAGAGTACAATCATAAATGACACAAGTCAGACCGACATGTGTAGACATGATATTGTCTTCCTAGTGTGAGAATCAAAAGAATAAGTAAGGCCTAAAATGTAATATAGTACTGTACAATGGGAAGAAATCATTCAAAAGAGAATAGGATCTAGGTTAGGGAAAAGGGGAAAGGAAGAAAGGGAAAAGGAAAAATGGAAGTTAGTTATACTACCGATGTCTCTTAGTTCATGAAAGGGAAAGGCTTCTGCTAATAGAGACTGGAGAATTTCTACGCCCATGTCTTGTCCTCTGAGTAGCAACTTTAAAGATAACAAAGTGGGGCTAGGAATATAGCTCAGTGGCATAGTGCCTGCTTGGCAAGTGTGAGGTCCTGAGTTCAATTTCTGATACAAATCAAGGCTGAGGAGATAGACTAGTGGTCTAAGTGTCTGCCTGGCAAGCACAAGGACCTGGGTTTGATTCCCGGCAGTGCATCCCGTGCTGGAGCAGGATCCTTAGGCACAACCCGCAAGCCACTGAGATCCGGTGTGGTGGCACAGACCTGTAATCCTAGCGCTGGGTTGGTTGATCGTTCTGAGCTGTGCAGCGAGACTGTGTACCAAACAAATAACTAAATGAATGGTTAAACCAAACAAAACCCAATATGTAATGTATTAGCTATTGTTATTCTATTATTTTGTTAAGCAGGTTTGTTTTACTTGTTTCATAAAATAAAAAAAGAAATGTATTAATACCTAATTTAGTTGGCTAGATATCCTGGGCTTTCTTTCACTATGGCAACCACAACTTTCAAGATCATTAATGACGTGTTTCCGAAGGTCACAGTCCAAAAGCTATGAGGTTTCCCCTTCCGAACCACTGATAGGGTTGTACAGAAATGGCATTTATAATTGCGCTGAAGGGCATCATATGATTGGTAGTTTGCTTAAGTATTCAAGCCTAAGTGACAAATAGTCCCACAGTTTGACTTATGCCTTGTGTGTTGACTGGGGAGTGTGGATTCCTCCTAAGCAAATTTTGAGCACTTTCAAGTATTTCTTGTTCTTGTATCTGGTCTTGAGTGAGCTCAGCAGTGAGCTCATTAAGGAGAAACACCTGGCTAATGAGGTAGGAAACAATAATTGGCTCATTAATGAAGAGCAATCATTGATTTGTACCATACTCTTGACATATGGTAAAGGAAGGAAGGTATCTTTCTTTTTATTTTATTATTTTTTTATTTTAGGGAAGAGTCTACAGGATGCTCAGGGTCTCACTACTGGACTGGACTTGTAGTGGTTCACCTGTTTACAGACTTCCAAGAGCTGGGATTACAGATGTGTACCACCACGCCCAGTCTTAACTGCCATCTCAGCGCACCCTGGGGTGGGGGGGCCAGCATGGCAGGCCCTGGAATTGAACCTCTGGTCCCTGCACCTGTTTGCAGGTGCTTTAATCCACTGAGTTATTTGGCCAGCCCAGGAAGGGTTTCTTTGTTCTTTAACTCCCATGCTCAGTCCTACAAGGAGAAAATGAACTCTGGGGACAGATACTAGAAGTTGTTTGTAGTCCCACGTCATGAGCCAAGGACACGTACACATTTATCATTGACTTCTTTATAGAAAGTCGTCTTCTGTTCTGTAGAACACAATCTTTTTAAAAAGGTGACATAGTCTGTGGTTGCTCTCTCGGCACCTAGGGACATTTTCCCTATTTCAGCCTAATGAGCAGATATCATAGGCAGACTCAGGGTACAGAGTTTTATAGCTGAATTGGGAAAACAGAAACTATTTTATGGCTGGAAATATCTTCAGAATAGCAATTATTCAAAGAAAATAATACTGTGAGGGTCAGATGAATTAATTTTTATTTTATTTTATTATTTTTTTTTTTTTAAAGAAGGCGTTCTCACAGTTGGGTTAGTTGAACTGGCACACTCGACTACACACAGTGCGAGAGGGGCCATCAGCGCCGTGTTCTTGTTGTGAGTAGACATTAATTGGTTTTCAATTTGTTTGTAATTAGTACATTTACATTGGTTTTATAATTGGATGAGAACCACTGCATAAGGAAAGCATAACTAGTCTTATGTTCATGCATGTTTAGGTAATATTAGTATAAACACAATGGAAGTCAACATCTAGTGAGCAGTGAGAGGGTCTTTGCCTCTTTTTTTAAGAAGTGTTCATGTAGCTGGAGAAACAAGGATGTGCATTGGGACACTAGAGCTGTTTCTATTTCAGCTTTAAGAATTTTTATTTATTTTATTTTATTATTTTTTTTCTTGTTCCAGAACTTTTGTTTGTTTGTTTATTTATTTTTATGGCCTGCTCAGCCTGCCCTGAGGGCAGGGCTGGCACAGCATGTGGTGCCAGGGATTGAACCGAGGTCCCTGCAGCCTCCCAAGCTTTCCTAAGCAGGCGCTTTAGACTACTGAGCCATCCTTCTGGGCCCTGAATTTAAGTATCTTAAGGGTCATTTGAGTATAGTAGTTGATAAACAGATAGATTATCTATATGTGAATGTGAGAATATATATATATATATATATATATATATATATACATATATATATATGTATATATATGTATATATATATTGAATTCCCAGAAGATAAAATATGTTCACGTGTATTATTAATGTTCACGTGTATTATTATTATTATTATTATTATTATTTTGTCTTTTTGAGACAGGGTCTTGCTATGCAGTTCAGGTTGGCCCTGAACTTACTTTTGTAGCCCAGGCTGGTCTCAAACTCGCACTGATCCTCCTGCCTCAGCCTTCCAAGTGCTGGGATTATAGGCATGCACCACCACACTCAGCTATATATATTAGCATTACAACAAAAGTTATTATAACATTGCACCTGGGTGTTGTGTTGAAAAATAAAGCCCAGTGTGCCTAACTTAGTATTTCTCTATGGTGAGATATGCTAATGAGTGGAGTGGTTTTATTTTTTATTTATTTTATTATTTTCTAACTTATTATTTTTTGTCATCTTTATTTTTTATTACTTTTAATAAGAAATAACAGTGTGATAGTTTCAAAACACATTAGTAATACATTCTCAATAATTGACACATTGCATATTGTTGTCCTCATAGTAGTTATACGGAGCACAGGGTGTAGACATGATAAATTTTCTAATTGATATTGATAAGAAAAGAAAAAAAGAAAAGAATTTCTTTTCTTTGAACTGAGAGAAAGTAGTTGTATATATAGTCCAATGTTCCATAATTGCATTGGGTTGCCGGTGAAACTGGCAATGTTGGAGGCTATTGATTTAAGCCTTTTATAGCTCATCATACTAATCTAGCTCTGCATTTTATGTGTCATAATTAAGCTTTTCCGCTGGGTGATCAAGGGCAAGTTAAAGCAAGACCTGTGTTATGGTTTATGGCTAGTTGTCCCCCCAAAACCTCATGAGTCATGGGGTAGGGACTTCTAGAGTTTGAGACTTGATCCATGATCCACTGGGATTAAGTGTTTTTAGTACGGTGAGATTATGGTCTGAGTACTCCTGGAAATTATAGGTGTGGCCTGAGGCAGATAGGCTAAGGCAGAGAGCCTAATGTAATTTAAAGAGAGACAGACTTAGGCTGTTGCTCTGATGCTCTGTTTGGTTGGCTGTCTCTGTCACCATTTCGTTGCTGTTCCACCGCCATGAACTGGATGCTCTCTGCTCTGTTCCACTCTGCCTTGGGCTAGCCAGATATGGACTGAAACTTCCAGTAACTGTGAGCTAGTAAACCTTTCCTTCCTTCATTTTGGGTGTCAGGTATCTGTGCCAGTAATGACAGAAAAGTGACTAAGAAAACCTGTATAACAAAACATTCATCTTTTGCATCTTCCAAGGTCAAATCCCCTCAGGATTAACTTTGGAGCCATGTACAGTGCTTTGTAGAACTCTTATCAGTGTCAGCCATCCGGACTAGTCACGGCCATTGCTTGACCATTTTGCTTTCTGTGAAAGCCTGAGAGAACGTTTTTCTCTGGGTGATTCTCCTTGGACACACTATAGTTCATTTATCTCTTTCCTCTGAGGTCCCATAACCTCCTTGACCAGAAAATTTGGGACACTACTGAGGTACAGGATGTTACAGCACAGATTCTCTTATGTCTCCAGTCCTCCCTGACCTTGAAGGGCTAGCGCCAAAATGTTGGCTATTCTCATAGTCCTTCTTTTTTTCCAATTTTTGGTCTGTTACCTTACATTCTCAACCCTCCAGCAGAGAAGCTTGGTGATACTATTGCTCTATAATGTAGTGGTTTTAATCTGCTAGGACATTCTGGTTATTTGCATGTCCCTTTGCAGGACTGTCATGCTGGTACCAGGATGACATGTTCAATCTGCCCAGGGAGCAGTCCTAAGTTTGCTTCTGTGTGTTGGGAACCTGGGAGGTACCTGAATATGAGTCACGGGGTCATTGATGGGGTATGCCTGGTGCCTGGTCTTTAAAAACAAGCCAGAAAAAAATATTCCCCATCACACCATCAGATCTTCTTAACCTGAGGTTCTCACCCTGGGAGGACTGCGAGCTGTGCAAGCTGGGGGGGGCGGGGGGGGGGACGGGACGGAGAAGTTCTCCCCGTGCGGAGGAGAGCAAATTGAAAGTCACAGAGGGTGTGCCCTGAGGCAGTTTTTGTAAAACCGCTTCCTTTGTCATAACAAGAACAAATCCTACCTTTGATTTTTTTTTTTTTTCCTTCTTGTTACAAGGAGAATGGCCTTTGTCTAATCCATTTTAGCCCTTAATACCTGACCTGGATCAATCCTGTTGGTTAGATTACACAGCATTCATGCTGACTTTAAACTGGCCTGGGGTTGGGGGAGTGGGACGAATTCTGCTCACTGGTGTGAGAATCCCAGTAACAATCCACCTCTGGACTCAGACCACCTTTGAGCCACAAGCTGTCCTTTTGCGCTTCAGTGCGCGAGCGCGATGGCCAATGTTTAACAGCTTTGGGTGTGAACTACTAGAGCTGTACTTGGTGTGGCCTTTAAGGGCTGATCTTGATCCACCTATGCGTTCAAGGGGAGGGGCTGCTATCCGCACCTTGTAATGCCTAACGTCTTCAAGTAAAAATCAAGGAGTGCAAGCGTGACTTTTTTCCAGCAGTAGGGGGCGCTCAGCTTTTCCTTCACGTACCAGCGTCAACTCCCTTTCACAGGCATCTGATTATGGAGCAAGAAAGAAAAGAGGAAAACAAGCCTGTTTATCAGACAGAGCGCTGCTTCTTCGAGCTCAGAGAAGCATTTGGCTGCGTTCCATTCTCAAAGCAGGTGACAAGTGAAGAAGAGGAGCCCTCTGGTAAACTTCGAAAAGGTCATTTACTAATTAGGTCTCTTTCTAGCCTGGTGGCTATTGACTGATTTTTGACAATACACATTGTTTCTCAAATCTTTTCAGGTCGCCTTGGTACTGAGAAACTTTCTCAGAAAACCAGAATGGCTGAGCAGGGAGGAGGAGGAGGAGAAGAAGGAGGAGGAGGAGCAGGAGGAGCAGGAGCAGGAGCGATGGGATGGGTGACAATTATCTACAACCCTCTTTTCCTCAGGGAACAGAAGACTTCGGGACTCCTTACCAGCTTAGCATGACTTTGAAAACTCCAGCCACAGAACCTCAGCTGGAAGATGGTACAGTGCACAGAGGATACGCACATGTGGTGCTTACATTAGACAAGTACCATCAGGCTTGCCGGGCCATCGCCTCCTCATTTTGACTGGCTGTAGTTGGTCTGATAGCAGCACAAGGAGAAACCAGGCTTACTCAGCTCTCCAAGCATAGGCATTTCTTGGCGATTAGGACTCCAGAATGTCTCAAATAGGCTTATGGGAACACAAGTGAATTTTGAGTGTATACTGGCTCTTCCTGCACAAAGAAGGTGAAGTTATTATCTGTATAATAACTGTGACTGTCCGAAACAGTCACAAGTAAAGAACATAGAGTGTGCATCTTTTCCTTTTGAATAGTAGAGAAAAGACTATTTGTGTTAGTGTTTGAAATTGAAATCGATTTGAAATTGCTCATTGGATGTTATGTTAATTCATTTATTCCTCTGGTATGTTTGCCATAGTTTTTCCCACTGGCTTGCATAAGACAGGATATATGTGAAGTGACCCTGAAAGATGATGCATTTTAGGAATATGACTCCTGTTAGGGTTTGTGTCTAGTTGTCCCCCGACAGCCTCATGCAATCATGGGGTGAGGACTTCGAGAGTTTGAGATTAATTCATGATCCACTGGGATTATGGATGATCCACTGGGATTATAGGTGAGTGCTACACCCAACCTGGGGCAGAGAACCTGAATGTAATATAAATGAGACAGAGAGACAGACACTCTCTCCGTTGCCACTGTTGCTGTTCCACCGCCACAAACTGCTGCTCTGTGCCATGTGCCCCTCTGCCTTGGAGTCAGTTGAATGTGGACCGAAACCTCCAGTAACTGTGAGCTCAATAAACCTTTCCTTCCTTCCTTTTGGGTGTCGGATATTTGTCCCAGCAATGACAGAAGGGTAACTGCGACAACCCCCAAGTATGCTCTTTGTGACTGAGAAAAGAGCAGAAGCAGGTCAGTCCCACTGTCTTTTTCTGCATCCTTACCTGAAGCAGGTCATGAGGGAATCATTGATTGCACCCTGAAGGATGTAGACATCTCTCCTTCCTGGTAGATCAAGACATAGACACAGTGGAGAATCTAAAGGAAAAGGCCGGGTCATCTGTCCTTGTGTATCATCATAGGATCACACCCTGTTGTTCTCCAATCATATTTCTCTATAAAAGTCGAGGTTTTGGGGCTTCTGTTTCTGAAGGTTCTCATGTCACATAAAATAATTGTCAAATAAATTTCTTATATTTTTCTCTTGGTAATCTGTCTTTTGTTACAGGAATCAGACATTGATCTGGCTATGGATAAGGGAAGCATCACTTTTTCTTTCCTACAAAGATAGAACATTTTGGAACACTCCTTTAAGCTGCATGGATTAGACTTCAATATTATCTATTTATCTTAATAGAAAAGTGAATATGCATACAGAAACTGACTGGTTGCAAAGTACTCTGAATAGCCAACGTAACCTCAGAGGAAGAAAAGAGCAAGTGAGAAGACTCATGCTTCCTAATTTCAAGATATATCACAGTTATGGTAGCCAAGACTGTTACTGGCAAACATGGATACAAGGATTACAGTGGCCAGTTTTATGTGTCAACTTGTAAAATACAGTCTCTGGTTATTCAAAACTAATCTAGGTGTTTCTATGAAGTTGTTTTGTAATGTGGCTCAAGTCTATAATCAATCGACTTTAAGTAAGGAAGATTATCCTAGATAATCTCAGTGCAGCCTGAGTCAATCAGCTGAAAGCCCTTACAAGGAAAACTGAGTCTACTCTGAACAGGGAGAAATTCTACCTGTGCGTTAAAGGTTCAGCTCCTATCTGGTATGTGCAGCCTGCCCTCTGTAACATTTCAGAATTCCTATAATTGTGTAGGCCATCTTTGCAATTAATATCTTCTCCTCCTTCTTCTTCGTCATCATGGTCATCATCATCTTCTTTCTCTTTCTTTCTCTGTCTCTGTCTCTGTCTCTCTGTGTTAGGGGAGAAAGAGAAGATAGATAGATAGATAGATAGATAGATAGATAGATAGATAGATAGAGCCAACTATATCCATTTCTCTGATTAATACATAGATCAACTGAATAGAATTGGGAGTAGAGTTCCAGAACCAGTGTTTACATTTTTTTCTTACAGTATTACTCATATTGTTGAAGAATACAAACACAGTTCTCATTGTGTAAACAATAATAAATACATTGTAGAAGATATATTTGATTCCCAAAAGCCCAGAAGCAAATCATAGCGCTCATCAGAGCAGCAAATCACCTGTGGCTTTGTGAAATACAAGTCCTGGTTCAGCAGCTCTAAGGAAGAGCCCCATATTCTGCAAGTATAACAAGACTCCAGGGGGCTCCAATGTTGTAGCCCTTAGACTACATGCTTTTAGGAGGGAGAGATAAGGGCAGATTACTGTTTCTCAGTAGGTTTTCCAAAAACACCATTTCCTACATTACCCCTCCCCATCATTTCTACATGCGAAGAAATAACATGAAGTGCTTGGAATCAACACTTCTTTTTTATTTATTTATTTTTAAAAATTACTTTTAATAAGAAGTATCCATCAGTGTTTACATTTTAACACTCGTGGTGAACTGATTTCCAACAAGGATGCTGCTTAATTTAATGTCTTTTGAACAGATGGTGTTAGGATAACTGGATCTGAAAGAAGTTATACCTTTGTTCCATTCCAAATACAAAAATTAGATCAAAATTGATCAAAGGCAAGTAAAAGGACCCACTAGCCTGAAATGTGGCACTTTGGCATTTGAGACAGGAAGGGAAACATTTCAGCGAAGACACTAGTGTGAGTCTTGCTGGGCTTAGGTCACGCAATGGTAGCTTAGATCTAAAAATATACAAGCAACAGAAGAAAATCTAAATGACTGCACTTCACCAAAATAGCAAGTGCCAATGTAAACCACCAAGAAAGTGAAAAAAACATAACCAAGAATGGAGAAAATCTTTGTAAATTATCAATTTCATTCAGATCTACTGTTCAGCATATATAAAAATGTTTATAACTCAACAATAAACATGAACAACTCAGCTTTAAAATGGGAAAAAGAATGAACTAGATCTGCCCCCCCCATGTATTCAAAGAGAACTTTCTGGAAGATGGTAGAATGGCAAGTGGCATCAAATCATCTTCTCCAAGATTTGGAATCCAGACATTGAAAATAATAACTTGAGAAAGGAAAGGAGTGAGATGGGTTCCCCTAGGCCCAGCAAGGACAGGAAGGGAAGATTTGAACCCACAGAGAAAGTAAGGAAAGGGGAATCTGCACTTTGTCCTTGGCTCTTAGCTCTTGGCATGAGAAAAGAAGACTGACTCTAAAGACATGCAGTGAACATGGTGACTCCAGAGGCCTCCCGGTAGAGAGGCACCAGTGGAACAGAGCAGGGCATGCTGTGTGCTACAGCAGCCTATGAGTGACTCCAGTACAAGAGACTGCTGTGTCCTCTCAAGACAGCACTTGATCAGATGCCATTTGAGGGAGGGGCCAGCTGAACCTGGAACTCAGGGCAGCTGTGGGTTGGCTTCATCTTAAGGCTCCCAGTATTAAAACCCCACAGTGACTGGGCGAGGTTCAACCATGGGAGGAGTTCAGAGTCAGGGAACTATGTTCAAGATGGCAAGAGACACCAAAGTGACAATAAGAGAACTCAAGTCCCTACCCCACAGCCAGAGGCCAAGGTCAGCCTGAGCTTCAGGGGATTTGAAAGTGCCAGCACTGGCACCCTGCCCTAATCCTATTGCAGACTTGCTGGGACTATCCATACCCACCTTGATCCTACTGCATATTTCTGGGATTATCCAGCACTAATCTGTGCTCTGGGTGCTTCCTTTGCACCGCTGAATGCCAAGCCATGCCCTGAATTGGAGACAATCATATAATTATAAACCCCAGAAGACAATCAGAGGCTTGAAATCATAGAGAAACGAGGGCTTTTTTTTGTCCTTTTCATTTTGGACTTTTTTTTTTTTTTCTTAACTGGGGTTTTTTAAAAACTGCTTTCATTTTTTGTGTGTGTGAGCATTGTTTTTAGTTTTTAGTGTTGTATTGTTCTTCTGTTCTTTCTCCTTTCTTTCCTGTCTGTCATCCTCATTCATATACTGTAAGCTTAGGCAATTTCCCTGTCTTTCAGCCTTACTTCTAATCTCTTTCTTTATTTTTCCTTTTATCTTTTTAAACTTTTCTCCCCTTAGGATAAATTGCCCTATGAAGTGAGTAGTTACTGTATACAGTTTTCTGATTTGTTTTAGATGTTGTTATATGGCTATAAGAATCTAGTATTTATGGTTGAATGTGGAAAATTAACAATTATGGCAGCTTGTCATTATATAGACCTTGCTTGGTGTTATTTTTATGACTGATTGTCTTAGTCTAGCCAGGGTGACATAGTTGTGATCAGTTGATCTTCCTGTCTAGCCTGTGCTTGATGCTATTGTTATTGTTAATTGTACTACTTTAACCACAGTATCAGAGCTGTTATAATCAATTGTTCTCCCTTGTATATGATGCTGTGATAGTTTGGAGTCATAGCCATCATCAGAATCCAGTACCAGAGGACTGGGGCCTGAGCCAAATAGTAACTTCTCATCCCTAATAAAGTGGAAAGGTAGGACCTCAGGATAGACACAAAGACCAAGAGCCAGCTACACGTGCAGGTGAAATAAATTGGATGCTCCAGTTCATATATCACACTTTTCTCTTGTGTGAGAAGCTCGATGGTAAATCAGAAGCACAAGGGAGGATAGGTGTTGGGATGTAGGAAGAAGGTGTTGGGTGAAAGGAGGAATGGTGGGCAGGAGAGGAGGGCAGGGAGAAGGGAAAAGAAACAAAAGAGAATAGAAGGAAACATGGGGGCAAAGGTTTTGTGAACGAGGAGAGGAAGCAGAAGAAAGGGGAGGGATATTGGAAAAACGAAAGATCAAAAGGCGATATGTGTATGACAAATGTGTATTAATTAAAAGAGATAAAATATTTTTTAAAAGCTAGAAAAGAGCAAAAAGATTGGATCACTGAGAAAAGATAGGATCCACTGATTTCAGGTGAATATGCTGGGAAGGTCAGCGTAGGCTCTGAGGCTAAGCACGAAGAAGGAAGCACCATCCCTGAGCTCCACCTCCAGTGAAAGTTTTTATTAATATTGTCAAATTGGTTTTTTCAACAGCCCATGCATTTTTTCCTCCAAAGCTAGTGTTTTATGCCATTAATTTTTTTAAATGTGCTAATCTGTTCAGCAATTTCATTGTTTTATTTTGATTCTCTTTTTTTTTCCCTTTAATAGATTTACTAGACACTTTCTACTCTTCCATGAACTTTGTGTTTATACCCTTTGTCTGTCTGTACTCTATCATTGGTCTCTTCCATGTAGATTACTACAAATCTTGTATATTTAACAGATTAGTATTTTGTGTACCCTGTATTATGTAATAAGCACAGCAAAAGTTACTCAGTGTTATTAGTGATGAGGGATATACAAATCAAAACCTCAGTGAAATATCGATTCACACACACTTGATTGGCTAAAAGCAAAAGGCAGATGATAAGTGTTGATAAAGATGTGGAAAGCTACAACCCCAACCATGAAGTTATTTTGTTGTTGTTTTTTTGTTTTGTTTCATTTTGTGGTACCGGTGATTGAACTCAGGTCCTTGCACTTGCCAGAGAAGTACTTATTCTACTGAGCGACCTCCCCAGCCCTATGAAGTTATTTTGAATACACTTTGTCATTCTTCCAATAAGAAAGCATAGAGTTAGCATAGGTTCCAGGATTTTCATTTCAAGGTTCATTCTCAAAGGAGATGGAAACATACTCACATTAAAACATGTACAAAAATTCATAACAACATAATGGCCAAAAAGTGGAAACAATGCACGTATTTATCAAGAGATAAGTGATTTGAAAAATGTGGAATATAAGACATCCACAAAAAGAAATGAAGTGGGGATTCCTGCTCCGATGTGTAGGAACTGGTAAGCGTTCTGATAATAGAAACCAGAGTACAGAACAGTCGATCCCACTTAGTGAAATGCCCAGGATGGGCAAATTCATGGACACAGGAGGTGTGTTTCCAGGCACAGGGGGAGGATGGAATGGGGAACAAAGGATAATGAGCGCACGGTTCCTTTATCAAGCAGTAAAAATGTGGAATTATATGGCAATGATGATTGCCAACTCAATCAACTGAATCCACTGAATTGTATTTTATAGGCTATAAATTATATCTCAATGAAAAGATGAATAAGGGATAATTAGACATTATTCTCCTTGGCATAGATGACAAAAAAAATATGACCTTAACATATGTGGGTCTTTGTGCTTGCAACAGCTATTCATACAACACACAGCCATTCCTGGGGGGAGTGTTTTGTGATCTTCCCTTGAAGCCAGAGTTTGATAATGAGCAGAGCAGCTATGTACATGCCAAGGAGGTAAAGTTGTTGACTATCTAACTTGATCATGGAGTATGGAACTTCAGTACCTGGAGAATGGAATCACTTGTGATAATAGAACTCTTAAAAATTTTCATAATTAGCCGGGCGTGGTGGCGCACGCCTGTAATCCCAGCACTCGGGAGGCTGAGGCAGGAGGATCAATGTGAGTTCGAGACCAGCCTGGGCTACAAAAGTGAGCTTAAGGCCAGCCTGAACTGCATAGTGAGACCCTGTCTCAAAAAGCAAAAAAAAAAAAAAATTTTCATAATTGAAGACCTAAGACATAGCCTCTAACAGTAATACCTTTCTGAGTGTCTACTATGTGTAGAACAAGGCACATGCGCTGTGTCTAAGATTCACTGAACCCCATGAAGTGACCGTCACCCTCACATCGTGCCAGTGATCACACTGAAATGTGGTGAACTTGGTTAACGAGTTAACTCATGTCACTTGCTAGCAGAGTGTGATAATGGTAGAGCCAGGGTTCAAAGCTCTAGAGGTCAGACTCTGTGCCCAGCGAAACCAGGAGAATCTCACTTTCTCACACTCACGGGATTGGGGGCAGTAAAGGAGTGGCAGAAGGGCTGTGGTGCTCGGACTCAGCAGACAAAGGTAGAAAAGTCAGACACGTTCATCTTCTCTGTGAAAGAAACCTCTCCTTGAAAGGCTCTTTTACAATTCCTAAGTAGAGAATTTTTCTGTGTTTTATCCAGAAGCATCAGTTCTTATAGAACTACTGCATGCAGAAAGAGCCCTTTTGGGATCTTGATAATCCCCTTGGTATTTGTTGGATGAGCCCTGTGTGCCAGGCTCTGTGGTGTCTTGGGCGTCTCCCACATAATGCTCCTCAAGACTCACAACCTAGTGGTGAGTGGTATGACACACAGAGAGCTGCAATTCAGTGTGACGGTGCCAGTGTGCAGTTTGTTGGGATGGGCGCCATGATGATTTCTGCAAAGCTTGACGATGAGCAAGGATTTCCTAGGAATGTACCAGTATGTAAGGAGAGGTTGGGTCAGCCTTGAAAGCAAAGGAGGAGAGGCATTGTGCAGGGGCTATGTGTTTCACCTCCTACCAGCTGAAGACACACCTGGAGGCCACCATGTCAGCACAGCAAAGTGTGATAGGCACTTGGAGTCACCCGCCCAATAGCTACCTTCTTGTGTGCTAAGAGAATCTTAATTTTGCTTGTGATAACAACGACCTCCCCTTGGAGACACTTCACAGGGACCCAAAGGATGCATGAAGTCCCTCTTCCCCTCTGACACTTATTTTTCCAGTTTTCTTTACAGAGGACTCAGCCCTGACTTATGCTTTGTGGTTAACAATTTTCTCCTTTTCCTGGTAGGAGGGGTGGAATTGGCTGGCACCATCTTCACCCTTTCTCCTTGTGGGACCTTGGACATGACACTTGAAGCAGCGACCGTGAAACAGCAAGCAATATTGCCATCTCAGTTACTCTTCTCTTATCGCTAAGACAAAATACCTGACAATCAAAGTGAAGGAAGGAAAGGTTCATCTAGCTCACAGTGGAGATTTCAGTCCACAGTAGGCTGGCTCAAGGCAGAGTGGCACATGGCCCAGAGCAGCCATTCATGGTGGTGACAAAGAGCAGAGAGCGAAGGGAGGAGCAGCAGCTCAGGCAGCTAGCCAGCCTCTCTCCCCTCCTTACGTTGTGATGCAGATTACCCACTCGAGGGCCAGGCTGTAGTACTCACACCTGCAATCCCAGCATTGGATCAAGAATCAATCACAAGGGCTGGCTAAGTAGCTCAGTGAATTAAAGCACCTGCCAGCAGGCGAGGGTCCAGGGGTTCAATCCTGTACGGCAGGCCCCACCGCCCAGCGCACAGTAGACAGCCATTGAGACTGGGCCTGTCAGCATGCACTTGTAATCCCAGCCCTTGGGAGGCTGTAAACAGGTGGATCACTATGAGTCTGATCTAGTAGTGAGACCCTGAATACCTTGTAGACCCTTCCCTAAAAACAAAAACAAAAACAAAATCTCTACTCCTGTGAGACCAGTCAGACTATAAACTTTTTTTTTTTTTTTTTTTTTTTTTGCAGTACCAGGAATTGAACTCAGGACCCTGCACTTGCCAGGCAAGCACTTATTCCACTGAGCTATCTCCCCACCCCATGCAAGCTTTCAAAGGCAGAAATAAGAACAATGTCCAAGTAGTACGATTGAATGTGTGTGTAGATAAGGTAAAGCAGGACAGTACTGAACGTCCTACTTACTCATTTACCAAATAACCCCATGCCACCAAAGTGAACATATCACCTTACTTAATGTATTTTCAACTTGAATAATATTAAATAGGGAATCTGCTTAAAATGGCTTTACTGTTTATTACTCTGGAATAAACTTTGTCTTGCGGCTTGCACCTGATGGCTGATTTGAAAATCTACGGCCTTTATATATTTGTTGAGCTAGGGTTTTTCTTCAACAAATGCCTGCTGTATTAAAAATTAAAATCCATTAAGTTCATACTGGAAAGTGGTGTCAAAAAGCTCCGCTTTCCACCTTATAATTAGGTGATTTACTGCCCTCTAGCGGCGTAGGTGCTAAATGTTGATGTCCAGACGTTTCCTTTCTCCGCGTTGCAGAAGCTTTGAAGAGAAGCCGCCTCCAAGAGCGTCCACACTTGGGCGGCAGTCATGGAACCGAGCAAGAAGCCGCCGCGATAGTCATGCGTGCTCTGCAGAGAGTGAAAGCAAAGCCGTGTGGCAGAGGTGACCGAGCGTGTAGCGGCCCTGGACTGCGGATGGTGGCCTCCCTGAGCAGTGATAGTTGCCCGAAAGCCTGGAGCCCAGGGAAGGCGGGTGAAGAGCAGGAACGTTCCCAGCAGAGGAAAGAACTACAGCAGGAATCTTGAAACCCAAATGGGGTTGGGGTGTGCGAGTGGAGCCCCGGGGTGGTCAGAGTGCTTGGGGTGGGGCGGGGGAAGAGAATGGTACAAGATGGGCTCCGAAAGGCCAGGGGACTCAGGATTTTACGCCTCAGGGAGCCAAAGTAGAATGGAGGCTGTCTGGCAGAATAGCACAGCATTCAAAGCACACTCTGGTTATCGCGTAGAGACGAAACCGCAGGAATTTAGAGGAGGAAGTTGCGAGCCAGTTAGAGGCCACTCAGATATGGGTGGCTTGGTCCAGCCTGGTGTCGCTGGAAACAGACAGCTGGGTCATGTAGATGTATTTGACAGCAGGACACGGTTTGCTGAGTGGCTTGGGGATTTGCTACCCAAGGAAAGAGAAACCCTGAGGTTTCCAAGGAAACCGCTTCCTTTCCCCCCAGGCCTGTGTTTGAATTGTTTAGTGTTTAGTGTGTGTGTTTGTGTGTGTGTGTGTGTGTGTGTGTGTGTGTGTGTGTGTGTGCAGGGTCTCATTATGCAGCTCGGACTCGTAGTGATCCTCCTGACTTCTGCCTCCCTAGTGCTGGGATTACAGGCGTGCGCCCACACACCTGGACTTGATTGCTGGCTCAGCGTGCCAGGGGTAAGGCCCTGGGGTGGGGCCTGTGGTGCGAGGGATGGAACCCTGGGCTCTGCACTTACCTAAGCAAGCGCTTAGGCCACTGAGCTATATATAACTTTAGAATTTGAAACATCTTGCTAGGCTGCTGAGGCTGGCCTTGAACTTAAGATCTTTTTGTCTCACTGTCCCCAGCGGTGGGATAACAGACGTGTACCACCATGCCCGCTTCAAGTTTTAATTTAGTAACTGGAAGGAAATGATGTAGTCCAACAAAAAGAAGATGCTCAGAAGAGGGCTCTGGGGACTTGATCAGGCCATGGTCCACATGGCCTGGATACAGAGCGGGGAACTTCGTTTTTAAAAAACATGGCATGCAATGATTAGCCAATTAATAGATATTTTTCATGTCAAAAGAAGAAAAAGGAGTGATAGACCTCAAGGAGGCTTAGTCCTCCAGCACTCAGGTGGCAACGTTAAGCAACCCAAGAGGATAGTGGAGAGTGTGGTACCGTGGGGCTCAAAGCCCAGGGCCTTGGAGCTGTCCATGAATTTCTTTCTTCCAGTTCCCGTTTTTAATTTTGGGGCTGAAAATAGGTACTGTGAGAAGTACAAAGGCCACAAGACATTAAGGACACAAGATCTCAGAGGAAAAATAAGTCCAAATCCCGTCTTTGACAAGCAATGGAGCACCCACAGCAAAAGGAGGGGTGGGGGCCCCACCGCCTGTGGTACCCTTACAATATGCTGAGTGCTCCAGGAGGAACAGCATACAGCTGACTCCAGGCTTTCTTTGAGAAAATAGGCAAAATTGGTACAAATTTCCATTCTCCAGCTATAAAACCTGAGGTACCGCGAAGCCAGAGTTCCTGCGCCTGGCTCTGGGGTGAGCTGGGTAAAGAGCATCCAGGTTCCTGAGCCCTAGACCTCATGCGGTGTTCTGTTGAAGAAGAGTTTTGAAAACTTGAGGAGGAAGATGAAATTAACCCCGCTCTCTTTTTCAGACCTTATGAGGCAAGGCCGATTGTGCGATGCCTCTGTAAGACAGCAAGCACGTTCTGCTCGGTAGAGCAAACCTAGATTTGGGGATGAGGATGATGGAGAGGAGGAGGAGGATGGAAGAGGAGGAACAGGAGGAAGATAAAGAAGATGCCTGTCAGCTGCCAACTTCTAGGTATTTTCTGGGCTCCAGTGTCTCAAACATGTTTTTTTTTTTTTTTTTTTTTGGTCTTTTTGAGACAGGGTCTCACTATACAGTTCAGGCTAGCCTGGAGCTCGCTTTTGTAGCCCAGGTTGGTCTCAAACTCACACCGATCCTCCTGCCTCGGCCTCCCAAATGCTGAGAGTACAGGTGTGTGCCACCACTCCTGGCTCTTGCCCGATTCTCCCAGCTCTGGTTTGTTACTATTCCAGTTTACACATGATTCTGAAATCATAGAGAGGCTCGGCCACTGGCCCGAGGTCATGTCACTTGGTGAAGAAGTGCAGATGTGGGCGCAGATCTATCTTCCCTACGAGGCTCTGTTCTCTTCTAAGCAGCTTCTCTTGCTCAGTCTCTAGCACACAGGGATAGCGCTGTGGGCAGTCCTGGGAGCACTGGAGATCCTGGTCCAGCAGGGCAGCCTTTGTGGCCCCTGGAGCCCCGCTCATAGTGCCTCATCTGACACAGTCGGTTGGCTTTCCAGGGCCAAGCAGGAAACTCAGGAAAAGCAAATACGTGGAAACTGGAGGCCCTGAGTTAGAGGAAAGACCCTCTTCTAGTAGGCAGCGGGTACTCCAGCCTGAGGGAGGCCCCTGGGTATGCTACCCAGGTCAGTGAGCAGGGCCAAAGCACAGGATGCAGGCGGAGGTCCAGCCTCTTTTAGACAGAAGTCTCATGGGCTGAGAGACATAGCTCATGGCTAATCTAAGAGCCTGGCCTCAGATTCAGATGCCTGAGTAGTTGGTTGGCTCTTATAGTTCTGTAAATTGTGAGTAAAACTAGACAGGGAAACTTTTTTTTTTTTTTCTTTTTTGATACAGGGTTTTGCTACACAGTTCAGACTTGTAGTGAGTTCAGACTCCTGATTCAGCCTCCACAGCACTGGAATCACTGGTGTGTGGTTTGGGGACTGGCACAGTGCGCCCAGGGCTCTGGGGCCTGCAGAGGATCCAGTACCAGAGACTGACAGGGAAACTCTCGAGAGACGGAGAACCGAGTTTGTGCCTGGCTGACAGCACTGTACTGTGCTCTACAGCCAAGTTTATACATATCTCTGAGCTGGGTGAAATACATCAGACTCAGAGGAACACATGTCAGACTAACATGCAGGCACAACTCTCCAACCTCTGAAACTTGGGGCTGGCCAGATAGCTCAGTGGGTTGAAGCACCTGCTTAGGCAGAGCAGAGGCTGGGGATTCAATCCCTGGCCTGCTGTGCCGACCTTGCCTTGGGGCATGCTGAGACAGTGACTGAGATTGGGCATGGTGGTGTAGGTCTGTAATCTCAGCACTTGGGAGGTTGAAAAACAGGAGGATCACTAAGAGTCAGATCTGTGTAGTGAGACCCTATAGACCTTGTACTACATACACATAAAAAAAAGTCCAACCTTTAAAACTTCAGGAGGACATTTCATTCTTCTGCAATGCCCAGTTACAGGGATATTTTTAACCCAATTATACATTCTGTTTATAAGGATTTGGGTATCTGAAGACTTAGATGTTTCCCTGCCCTGGATAACCAACCCCGTTTTTTGTCCTGTCTGCAGCAGGGTCTGATGTCCACATGCTGCCCAACCTGTGTCTTTCCACCATGGAAGTTTTCAACTGACATCCATCCATGTAGTTACTGCAAGGGTTAGAGGCAGAGGTGGGATTAATGTTACTTCAGACTCACAGATAAAGGTACCCGGATGATGTCATAGTGCTGGCTCAATCAGCAAAACATCTGCGTGTTAGCTGCCTCAGGCCTTGTCATGTGGGTCAGGCAGGAGTGGCTGTCAAGCATGACCTTTAACTTTCTGAGCCTGACCACTAATTTAGCGTAGAGAAAAGAAAAAAAAAATTTTCTTTTTTTCAAGAGTATGAAACTGTACCCTGGCTTTTCATTGATCTTGTGAAACTAGGTGAACCAACAGAGGGCGCTACAGCAGCGCAAATGGGACCTCTGGATGCGGGCACTTGCTGCAAAGAAATTTGCAAATTAAGCTTATTTCACAGAATTTGAGCATGCAACAGGAAAGAGGCCAGGCATCTAAAAACATTGTTAGCAAGAATTTCATTGTCAAGTGCTGTTTACAGCATTAACTAAATATTTAATTAGGATGAAAATTATGAAGGAAAGTAAGACTTCCTGACTGTTATTATCCAGGTGACAAAGGTAGCGAAAGATGTGTCCCTTCCCCTCTCCCCCACTTAACTGGACATACTGAAGGGGAATCTAGTTTTAAGAAATCTCTGGGTTTACTGACGTTGGGAAGTGTGATTAGTTCAGAATAATACAGGCTGTCAAGAATTAGTGAGATGCCAGCAGTATAGCTTAGTGGTCTAAAGTATCGGCTTATACAAGCTTAGGCAAATTCAGGGACAGAAGTTTGATCCCTGACACCACATGCTGCACTAGCCATGCACCCAGGGCAGGCTGAGTTGGCCAGGCAAACAAAAGAATTAGTGAGAAGTAGGACTTCAAAAAAGCAGTCAATGCATAGGATAGTAACAGACTGCTTTCTGCATGTTAGCTCAGCTTAGCCACCACGTGTTACCCCGAGAGTTACGAATTTACCTTGGGATTAGATCCATAACTGTAAAGCTGGAGAAGAATGAGATGTAGTAATTGAACTTGACATTATCTTGATAATAATTTTTCTTCCACATCTTAAGTAGAGGGCCAGCAGGGTCATTCGCTGCTACATAAAGCAAAATTCAGTGTACAGTGCTTTGCTGTGTGAGCTTCAGGCTTTATTAGTTATTCTTTTATAGCAGTAGCTAAGAAGAAGGCTCACTGTGGTGGAATGTTGTTATTCGTCCGGAACTTGTATGTGGGAACTTAACCCCTAAGGTGAGAGCATGATGAGGAGAGGACTTGGGAGGAGGGTAGGTCAGATGGCTCCTCCCTCAGGGATGGAGTTAGTGCCTTTATCAAAGACCTTGAGGGAGTGAGTTTGCTTTCTTTTGTCCTTTCACCATGTTAGGAAACAACAACAAAAGCAGAGACTGGCCTGTGCCAAAAGCCAAATCTTTAGAAGCCTTTCTCTCAGGCCTTCTATCCCAAAGAACTGTGAGGAACGAATTTCCATTCTGTGTAAACATCCCAGTCTACAGTGTGGTGTTATAGTAGCTCAAATGAACAAAGACAACATATTTTCTAGAATCATATTTTCTCTTCATGTAGGTTAATATTTTCCTATAAAACTAAAGAGTCACTCAGTCCTATATACCCAAGGATAAAAAAATTCAACTTTGACCATATTAGCTTATCATAAAATGAGAAAAAGCAATAAGGCACCAAAAAGCCAAGTCAGACTGTCTTCTACCACTAGCAATATGTCTGAAGGTTGCACTATGCAGAAGTACTACATACAGTGCTGTTTTGAGCAATGTTTGTATTAGTTTTTTTTTTTTTTTTTTTTCTACTTGCTAACAGTTGCTTATAACTGACATATGCCTAATATGTATTCCGGGATATGCTTAAATATTGACAAGAACTCTAAATCTAATATAAAGTTGTCTAAAGCTGTTGAAAATGATAAAAATGGAGTATAAAGTCATTTTAAAATGTTTTAAACATATGATAGGATGGTGAGATAGCTCAGCAGACTGAAGTGCCTGCTTAGGCATGCTTAGACAAGTGCAGAGAATGCAGTCCCACCCATCCCCAGCACCACGGGCTGTGCCAGTCCCATCCCAGGGTAGGCTGAGCTGGCCAGAGCCCAGGCACAGTGGCCCATCTCTGGGATCTCAGCACTGGGGAGCCGAAAGCAGGGGGATCATCATGAGTCCGAGCTGTGTGGTGAGACCCTGCAACAACCAAATACATACATACATACATACATACATGCATACATACAGACATACATAAATTAAATGTATGTTAAATTTCCATGAACAATTCACAGCTGTTTTACATTAACAAATAATACTCCCCAAATCCATTAATGGGTTTGCACAGTTGTTCCCAATTTGGACCACATATTAAAATCACCTAGGGAGCTTTAAAATCCCTTAAGCTTAAGTCAAATTTAAGGAATTACATTAGAATTTCTGGGGGCAGGGCCTCGAAGTCAGTATTTTCACTTCCAGTGACTACAGGGGCTTTGGGTGGGCAGACATTACTTATGAACCACAGGTGGTGGATGTTCATTCAGAATGAAAGGACGCCAGATGTTCACCGGCCAGTCCCTTCCAAAAGCCATTATTTTCCATTTGAAATACCTTGGCCTTCATAAGTTATTTCCTGGCTCTTTCACCAAAGTCATTGAGAGGATCTAGTGCTCTTAAAAGAAAGGGCCCCTCTATTTTAAAAGTAGCTGTGAAATGCAAACCTGAGAGGGATGAATAGTCCCTTCTTCTCTACATAGGATCATCTCCCTTCTTGAACTGTCCCAAGGTTTTGAAAAGGCCCAGTGATGGCTAGCAGGTGTCTCCTGTCCAGTGCCAGACTTCCCAAGTGGCCATCGCCCCTCTTCTTGTTCTCAGGGACTTTGCTTCCAGTCCCTGGTGCAGGAAATTGCTGGCCAGTATCTGATTTCGTGCCAGAGGCAGCAAAACCAGGCTACTGCTCAGTGCTTTGAATGGTAGAGAGCTAACGAGAGCTCTTGGGCCTCCTGTGGGCTGAACCCCACACACGACAGACTGAAAGAGCATCCAAGCCTCAGAGATCTGCTGCACTCCCACGGTATCCAGCAACATTTGAGTAAAATGAGTCCGAGGGATGCACACGGGGTACAGCTCCTGCACATAAGACCCTCCTCCTCTCCGCTCACCTGCTGCCCTGAGCTTCCTCCACTTGAAAACATCATGTTTCAACACATGACAGTTCAGATTCAATGGCTTCAAAGTGACCATTTGTGTCTGCATAATCGAAATCATTAGATCACTTCAGCCTGGCTATCCTGAAAGGTCAAGAGAAAGGGGAACCCCGCTGGGCACTGTCCTCTTGAATTCAATAGATGGCTGTTGACACCCTAGTGTAGGACATAGGTGCAGCTGTGGGCACAATGGCTTCTGAGGGGTCAAGATTTCCAAACCCCGCACAGAGGGTTGGCCTCACGTTGGCTACTAAGCTCTTAGCTTCCCAGTTTGTTCTCTGAGATCATCCAATCATTTCACTTCCCTGAAGCCAGTGTCTGCCAGAAACATGCCTTGGAGATGCCTACAGTGATCTAGCCATCTGACAAGCCTATCTGTTACTGGCAAATCTGTACGTGGAGCCCATGTGGCTGGCCTTCTTCTCACAGGACGGTCTGAATTTCTTCTTCTACCTGGCTTTCTTTCTGTGGAGAAGTTAACTCGACCATGACCCTATGTTTTCATGCTTTATTCCATAGTCTGAACTATACATTAAAAAAAAACTCCCTGGCATCATAGCTATTTCAAGCAGAACCTATGTTCAAACTGGCAAACTTTATGAAGGAGTGCCTTTCTGCAAGATCTAGGTTAAAAATCAGTGATTTAAAGAGAAGACTCATAGCTCTCTCAGCACCTCTCATCATTTTTGCATGTAGTCATCATGCAAAATACGTTTCAATGAAATAAAGTGTTTCTTCAGATCCTTCAGAAAGGGCCTGTAGTACACCCCACAAGCTCTTGTTGAGTGTTATAGGTGATTTTCAGTTTAAAACACGATTTCTCTGGAACCAGGGGTTTATGAATCTACTGGAGAACCAAAGTGTATGGAAATGTATCACTGATTGGGACAGCAGCAAAAGCGTTTTAATAGGCTCTTCAGGAAAGGTGAGGGAGGGAGAGGAGACGAGAGAGGCCGACGGAAAGAAACAGTGTGTGAACAGCTGTTCTATCAGGGCTGCCGAGGTGCAGTTTAGAGGTGGTTACTAAAAATAGCCAATATCTGCTGGGTGTCTGCACCTGTTTATGTAAAGCGTTCACATAAAAATGTTGAGTAAGCCTTACCATGGCACTGGGATATAAAAGGAAGAGGAGGACTAGGGGGATAGCACAGCTGTCTAAGTGCCTGCCTGGCAAGCTCAGGGCCCTGGGTTCAATCCCCAGTACCACATGCTGCCAGGCCCAGAACCCTGGGTTCCACGCTGGCCCCGAAACCGAGTGTGGTGGCCCATGCCTGCAATCCCAGTGCCAGCGAGGATGAGAATCACTACTAGTCTGAACTGTATAGTGAGACCCTGTATCAAACAAATTGAAAAAGATAAATAAAAGGAAGAGGAGGAGACAGTTCAGCTGACCAACAGATAAACAGCTCTCTCGGAGGAGGACACTGAGTGTGGTCTTGCTCTGCTCCTATTGGGCACATGTATTTTTTTTTTTTTTTATGTATTGGGCCTCACTACACAACTTGGACTCATAGTGATCCTCCTGTTTTCAGCATGCCCAGTGCTGGGATTACAGGTGTGCACCGCCATACCAAGACTTGGTGCACTCTGGGGTGGGGCGGGCACAGCATGGGGTAGTGGCCATCAAACTGGGGTCCGTGCATTTGCCTACACCGGCCCTTACTCTGTTGAGCTATCTTGTCGGCCCTAGGGCACATGTTCTTGCTCTAGAGGCAGGGAGAGACCTCAGTGATGGGATCTTTCACAGAAACAGGAGGCAGTCGTTACAATTGGAACCGTGGGCTGCGGCTTTCACCTCTGTGGTATTAACCTTTGCAGACAGATGGCAGCAGTGCTCAGCGACTCCTTCAGAAGCCACTTTGTCAAAGCCAGGACAGACAAATTGTTCACATCCTTAGAGTAAGGAGGGCAGGTGGTCTTGAGGGTTACACTTGGACTTTTTATCCTGATCGCTTATCACAATGTTTGAAGCACCACAAGCTCTAGGTGAGCTGGGACACAGCGTTGCACTTTTCCCTTCATTGGTTAACTTACAGTTTACACCTTCATGAACTTCCTGTGTGTCTGCGTACCTGCTAGGTGCTGGCACTGTGCCGGGGGTGTTGCTGATGGTCCCGAGTGCAACAGACATAGTCTCAGCTCTTGTCTAAGACAGAGCCTGTGGTGGGGTGATACGAAAGAGGTAGCACGGAAATGAACTGCGAGGCTCCACGGACAATACCTACGACAGGTGTTTTCAATTATTCTCTTCCTGGAGTGATAGAACCACTTCCTCATCAATTGAATGATTAAAGACATACCTAGGAGAGAGGGTCGGATCCCAAGGAGGTACTTAGTAAGGGGCCGTGGGTGGAGCAACCACAGGTATACAGTTATCCTCCACACTACTGGAGGGGTATGTTGTATGTTATGGGTCGGTGCCGAAAGAAATGAGAAGACCCGATGAAGGTAGTCCAGAGGACTCACTGAGATTCGTCCCTCAGTGAGCCAAGAACCCCAAAAGCAACTCAGCTTTATTTCGGGCTAGCGAGCATGATCTCATGCATAACCACTTTAGTAAAGGAGGACTAGGTGCTTAGTCACAAACATGACCACGATCTCTATTAACTTCCATCCCTTCCCTATCATCAGTTTCACACAGGGGACAGCCATTAGCATTCCAAGCAAGGAGGGAAGCAACAGAGAGCCCACAGGTGAAGCTGCTATCCATCACCTGGCGTCCCTGCTTCCTGGGATTTTCAGCAACAGACCACAGCTGTCCCTGGGCCCCAATCATTACACTCTACTTCTTGAAATGCTAGTTAGGCTTCAGGGGTGGTTCCAGGACCTCCTATGAATGCCAAATCTGTGGATGCTCCACTGCTTTATGTAAATGGCATCATGTTTATATGTAAACTACAAACATCTTCCCATATTCTTCTTCTTCTTCTTCTTCTTCTTCTTCTTCTTCTTCTTCTTCTTCTTCTTCTTCTTCTTCTTCTT
>PVJA010013010.1:0-50493 GCA_004027025.1 Myocastor coypus
TGTCCGTCTCTAGTGCTGGGCCCTCACCACGTCCTGTGTCCGTCTCTCCTCACCACGTCCTGTGTCCGTCTCTCGTGCTGGGCCCTCACCACGTCCTGTGTCCGTCTCTCCTCACCACGTCCTGTGTCCGTCTCTCGTGCTGGGCACCTCATTACACTAAGGACATGCAGTGCTCCAGGAGCACAGCTTGCAGCAAAAGCCACAGTGACTGGCAAGACTCAAGTACAGAGCACTGAAATGGGACTCTGCTGACCCCGAAGGCTGTGCTCTATGTCCTACTTGTTTCCAATAGAGGCAGCAGTGGGATCTTCTGAACCTGGTGTCAGAGAAGGCAAGGGAAGTAAGGGCCGTCATGGCCCTTTCTCTTCTGAAACCTTGCTTACTTCTCAGTCAGCCAGAGCGGTGCAGTAGGGTGTGTGAACCTGAAAACCGCTAAGGCGGTCTTGCGCAGTGTCCACTACTCTGGTTAGAACAAAATGCATATGTGCATATAAACCACAAAATGCAAATTTGTAGTTTTAGTAACTGTAAAGAAGTTGAATGCTTTTATGTTTGCATTTAAGATGACAATTGAACAATGTAAAAAAGGTAAATCTTGTGCTAAAAATCTCAAATTTTAAGTTTTTTTCACTCACAACATGTAATATCATTAAAAAAACAAAACAGAAAAAAGAAAATCCACACTAGAACCAGGCATGGTGGCCAGACCTATAACCTCTGAACTCTGGGAAACTGAGGCAGACAATGGGGAACCTGAATCCAGCCCAGACAACTTAGGGAAACCTTACCTCAAAATTTAAAAAAAAATGAAGGGCTAGGGATATAGCTCAAAAGGCACCATGTTTAATCCCTAGTACCATAAAAGCAAACATACCAGGACAAGGACAGAGCGAGAGAGGAGAAAGTTTCATACTTTAGTACCTTGATCTGTTTCCCAGATTTTCAAACAAGGGGCCTCCCCTTTCCGCGTTGTGCTGGGTTCTACTGATTGCTCAGCAGCTTTGGGCTGAAGAGGAAAGAAGCAGCCTTCCCTCAAAGCACCTTCACTTGGACTTTGAGCACTGCCCGGAGACCACGGGCGGGCTGTGCAGACATTTCTGCAGCACTGTGGTCAAGTCCTTGTGACGGAAAGGGCCATGCCAGCCAGGGTGCCACCAGCCTGCAGAGTGCTGCTGAGGACATGCCTGTGCGCCTCCTGTCCTACTTGGTGCTTTGAGTCCTAAGAAGAGGAAGGGAGCGGGATGCGAAGCCAGGCAAAGGGGAGAAGGATCAGAGCGCCTGGCGCGGGTTACCAGGCTGCTCCCCGGGCTCCGCCCCAACCCGGGGTGGAGACACGATGCATCTCTCCAGATTCAGCCAGCTCCTTCTTGGCTCCAGCGTAGGTGCTGATGGTGGTACTGCAGCAGTGGCCCTTCCTGGAACGGTGGTGGCTGGCTCCACACTCAGCTTTACTCCACTCTCCTAGAAAGGCTTCCTGGCCTTCTCTAACAGGCCGCCGCCACAGCCTGGCCATGCCCCCCTCTTCACAGGCTGGTGCCCATCTCCAGGGTCCCTCCACTAAATTTTTAGTTTATGGGCCCTGGAGCCTCCTTTACTCCTCAAACTATATAGTGTGGTAATTGCCTGTTTTTTGCTTGTTTGTTTTTTCCTGAGTCTTCCAAAACCTGTTTTTAAAAGTCAATCTATTCAATTTTTGGTTGAAATACCTAGAGTGGTTCCTGTTTTCCTGACTGTCCCCTGCCTGGAGGCCCAACCCAAGGAGGTAACAGGAGTGGGGTGTCTTAGAAAAGATCCACAAAGATGACATAGGTGAAATGCATACTATGATGGATAGATCAGTCAAATATAGAACTTGTATCTCTCCTTATCTCATGTCCCCACTTTAACCTTATGGGATTAAAAAACTCAGCTAGTAAGAGGGATAGAGGCAAAATATGGGAAAGGAGATAAACATCCCAGGCCCCTTCCCATCTCCTGAATACCATACGGAGAGTAGGAGGCCTCACTCTGAATGAACCTGGCAAGTCTGAATGCCACTGTACAGACCACGTTAGATGGAACTGTTCTTTTTAGGAGAGGTTTATCTTTTGTTTTTGGTGTTGAGAACTGAACTTAGGGCTTCCAGCTTGCTAGGCAAGCGTTCTACCGCTGAGCCAAGTCCACAGCCTCACAGACCACTTTAATTTAATGAATGGAGATGGAATCTATTTTGGCTTAGACTAATCATAGTTTTCTTGTTTCTTACATATGACCAAAAAAGTCATAGAATCTATTAATTTTTTTTTTTTTTTAACTAGGGATTAAACTCAGGACTTTGTATTTGTCAGGCAGGCAGTTTATTAAAATTCTTTGTCAATCACCTATTAATTCTTAAGGGGACAAAAATAGAATTATGCCACTAGTTATGTGGCATAAGCCCTGTTTATTCAGTATACTGGCTACATTCGATTTTATGTTCCAACACATCTAAGGATTATAATGCAAATAATTTAAGATAGCATTTGAACTCAATACAAATGCTTTTCTTTCAAAAGAGTAGTTGAACTTAGGAAACTTAAATATGGACTTGGAATTAACTTTATTTTCTAAAACTGCGTATGGGGAATTTAGGAGTAAAATTTGATATTGTCAGTAAATGCATACAAGGGGTGTATTAGCCATATCAGGCTGACATAATAAAGTATCACAGACTGGGGGCTGTCATCCATGAAAGAGGCCGATGATCACTTTCACCGTGTCTAGGGCTCGGTTGTACTCACGAACATAAAACCATAAAGATTTGGAAAAACAAAAGTAAAAGTAGAAGTAAAAACAGAATAAGTCTAATAAAAGAAACTGTGAAAAGCAAAAAGGTGTGAGGAAATGGAAGTCGGGAACTTAGCACTAGAGTCTCCAATACAGTGACCACAGACTGCCAACCATCCAGTTTTCAGAATCTCCCAGTGGTAACGTGCAGAAGCTGGACACAGGCACCTCCGTGTCCTGAAAGCTGGCAACACTGATGGTGTAAACGGCATGTCTGTGAGCAGCACTGCAGGGAGATGTTCAAATCTGAGACACAGCCATGAGGTGCAGCACACAGGACGGTTTGTGCAGGGCAGTGAATGCATCCGTGGGGACTTATTCTTGGGCCAGAGCCGCCACTGTCCCTGTGTTTGAGAACTGGATGGGGACAGCATGGAGACCAGCTGAGACACTTCTCAGCAATGGAGTCAGCATGTGGCACCTTCCTGTGGAATCTCCCCTCACCCTTCGCATGAACTCAGCCACTACTTCCCTGAGGAAGCCTTGCTCAGCTCTGACCAGCTGTGGTTCTGTGTGATGCTTTCCTCCACCATGTGACTCGGCACCTACTTTAGCCAACACTGAGGTGAGAAAGCTATGGTTATTTGGTTACAACCACAAATGGCAGCTTAATCACCTGACTCTGGCCCTGAAGCGTCTGAGTCCCCCAAGACAAGGCCTGTGTGTCCGAGCCCAGCTCGAGAGCTGGAACTGAGGAGGTGCTTGGCGCACACCTGTTGGAAGTGAGTAAACAACAGCAAGCCGTGGGGTGAAACGAGCAGGGGAGCTGGAGGCTTGGGAAGCTTAATTCCCAGGTGGAGCCCAGGAAGCGGCTCTAGAGTGGGGTCCATTTTGGTCCGTGTGCAGAAGTCAGGGGCTCCTCTGGGGTGCCATACTCTCTAGCTGGGCTGATGGCCATGTCTACATTTGGAGGAATGGCTGCACAAAGGCCCTTCCCTCTCTGTAGGGGGCCTGTCCAGTCCTCTGCCTTTTCTTGTCTCCTCAGCTCACACTCGTGTACATGCAAGCACACGTCTGTGAGTACGTTCAGGGAACTGTGACAGCCTCACCGCCTACCAAGTTTTGCCTTCTTCCAGGATGGCTGTAGGTTCTGGTACACCCTCTCCTGCTCTCCATGGGGAAGGTCTCACATTTGCTGCCTTCTCCCCTTCTTTCCCTAAGGGACTTGCTATAACTCAAAGGAAGTTCGTGTCTATAAAGTATTTTCTGGGGCCAGCAGGATGGCTCAGCAGTCTAAAGCGCCTGCTTAGGAAAGCTTAGGCAGCCGCAAGGACCACGGTTTGATCCCTGGCACCACATGCTGTGCCAGCCCTACCCTCAGGGCAGGCTGAGCTGGTCATAATTTAAAAAAAAAAAAAAGTATTTTCTGACACTTAAATTTTTTTTAAAATTTTCATTTACTTGTTTTTGGTACAGGGCCTTATGATGCAGCTTGGATTTATAGTGATCGTCCTGTTTCAGCCTCCCCAGTGCTGGGATTATAGGTGTGCACCACTATGCCTGGTTTCAGTGGCTGGCACAGAGGCATGTAGTACTGGGGATGAAACCCAGGTCCTTATGCTTTCCAGGCAGGTGCTTATTAGACTGCTGAGCTATCTTCCTTGCCCTTCTGACACATTCTTTAAAAACCAAAAACTGGCCATCTGTCAACTATTCTAGCATTCTGGAGTAAAGTATATTATCAATATGCTGCTCAATTCAGCTTGTATCTACCAAAAGGGCATAGAATCCTCTTGGTCTGTCTTCATCCAATTTGGGAATCCAGATGAAATTAGACTTATGAACTAATCTGGGAAGCTTTGAAAATTTAATGAAAACAGACCAGTCAGACAGGTTTGTGTTGGAGAATCTTTGGAGGCTACTTCATGTTCTTAGACAGAGACGGTCTGTCCAAGCATTCTGGAGTCCATCTGTAGGACGCAGAAGCTAAGGCTGAGAAGAGTGGCACCAGCTCGCGTGGGCCCAGACTCCAACTCCACATCCTGGCTAAAGAAGCCTACCTCTGTTCTCCCAGTCTGAACAGATAATACTGGCCTCGCAGAGAGTAATTAGTTGGTCTGCATGATGTGCCTAGACATTCCTCTCGAGCCAAGTTTGGTAGTCAGTATTTTTATAAACATGTATTTGCTTGGTGCAGATTATGGCACTGGTTAGATAATTATGACATTTTCTTTCCCTTTTCCAGTTTGTATTTACTTGCATTTTTTCTTGATCTGTATGGTCTGTATGGCTAGAAATCTTTTTTTTTTTGTACTTAGCACAGGGTCTTCAGGGCCTCAGTACACAGACTGGACTTGTAATGGTCCGCCTGTTTTCAGCCTCCCTGGAGCTGGGATTGCAGGCATACGCCACCATGTGCAGTCTCAATCGCAGTCTCAGCATGCCCGGAGTGAAGCCAGCATGGCTATCTTGTTATCATTTAGGTTTTCTGTTGTTTCTCCAGCTTTGTTTTGTCGCTGATTTTTCGGGATCCCTGCTCTCTGGTTTTCCTGTTTGTCATTTTAGGCTGCTCTATTGCTCTTCTGTCCATCTTCAGAGTTGAATGCTGAACTCATTTTTTTTTTAACTCACTTTTTGAAATCAGTCTTGCTTGTGACAAATGTGTATAAGCCCTAACTGGGTCCTACCAATTTTGACTTTCAATGTTGAAGCCAGGCACTGTTAGGAATTTCATCATTTTCTTCATGATTTCCTTTCACGTAGTTTGGTTAGGTGTATTGTTGAATGTCCAGGTTTAAGATCTTTTCAGGGGCTGGGGAGATAGCTCAGTAAAGTGAGTGCTTGCCTGGCAAGCACAAGGGCCTGAGTTCATTCCCTGGTTCCGAAAAAAAAAAAAAAAAGTTTTATTATATTATTATAGAAAAACAAGTCCCATGAATGCTGATTCTGGAATTTCCTGAGGTTTCATTTGTGGGTTGGTACATAGTCTGCTTTCCTTTCAGTTCCGGGTATGACCAAAAGCCACTTTCCTGTTGGGTATGACATTCCTTATGAGCCTGAAGTAAACACCTATGGCATTCCAGTCTTCTAGATCTTTGTCCACTTTTCACTTTGTCAGTTTGACTTGTTGGCTTCTGAAAGGATTGTATTCAGATTTCAAAGTATTCAAATACTTCTTGGTAAGTCTAAATCTATTTTACAAATGTATTTATGTCTATTTTAATTATTGGTAGAGTAGGGCTGACCTATGCTTTTATTTCATATTTCTATTCATTATATTTTCTTTTTCTTCCATTTTCTTGCTGAATTTCCTTTTAGCTCAAGTGAAGAATTCTTGTTTTCTCTATCAACTTCATCAGTTCCGACATGGGTATCTCTCCAACTGATGCCCACCTGGCCCGAGTCCTCAGCCTGCTCACCCATTCCACTGGTTTCTCTCCTCATCTCACCTGCAGCCTGGGCAGCCAAGCTGGTATCCCTCTAGACCCTGACATAGTGAGCCCAGGGCCAGCCTGCGTTACATACACAGCGAGAGGCTCTGGATGGCAGTCCACTGGGGCCAAGTCCCTTTATTTGTTCCATGTCACATAACAATATTCACTAGTGATGATGCGCGGGACGGGTGACTTCTGTACTTACACTAAGATCAGGGGCGAGGGCAAGAGGGTGGCAGGGTGCTCCTGCCGGTTCTGCTTCTCTGAGGGCATGACGCACCCAAAGCTGCATCAAGAGGGGCTCCCCTGGAGCCCAAGATTCTGCTCAAAGTCTGCGCAGATCTGTGCTCATGCTACTTTCTAAGGAGAAGTTTCTAATGGATTCTCAAAGGTGCTTTTGAATAACAGAGAGTAAAGAAAGTCTGCTGAGAACACGTAGAGGCCTGTAGCCAAGAACAGACCTCACTTCCTCACACCAGGCAAGGGGCACCCTCTTCTCTTGAGCTACAGCACCCTTGAGAGGTACTGTGCTGGGGGTTTGTAAAATGGTCCCGAATCCTCCTTCTTGTTCCAAAACATCCAAAGAAAAGGAAGAAGCAACCACTTGGGCTCACAGTGAGTAGGCAGTCGTGAGGACACCTAGCCAATTCCTACCCAAGACTGCGACAGGCAGTCCTCTTAGCTCATGGTCACATTCAGCTGCAAGGAGGTGTAACTGAGCACTCCCTCACTGTTGTTATTGATTTTGCTGAATAAAAATAAAAAAAAAAAACATTTGCTAGGCATGGTGGTGCATGCCAGGAGGACTCCTTTGAGTTAGAAGCCATCCTGGGCTACAAAGTGAGTTCAAGAACAGCCTGAATTGCATAGTTAAACCCTGTCTCAAAATGGCATAAATACACACAAAAAAACCATTTTCAGGTAACCTTAACTTAAATTCATGTGACTCCTCACATAATCTTTGGGACAACATTGAGTATCTCATTACAGTGTTATTTTAGAATATCAGAACCCTTTTCCCCCAAAGCCCTTTCCCCTCAAAATGTACCACTGCAGTCATCTGGATGTTGTCTACATTGAAGGTGGGAGAGTAGAAAGTAGAGAAATGGACAGATATCAAGTCTTCTAGAGACCTTTAAACATAATACTCATCTACTGAGAATGGTTCTAGCTCTCTTAAGCAGAGAAAAGAAAATGAACTATGGAGGGCCTTGCTATGCCGGTGGATTTGACCATCAAACATTCTGAATTGCCCATAACTACAGTAAAGGCAAGGTAAGTGTAGCTCATCCCATGCACAAAACCATAAGCACACAATCATTGTCAATGATTTTAAGCAATGTAAGTAAAGACAGATTGGCAGATCTTCCTGGTTACACCTTATGAGAAAACAATGACATCCGTAAGTATTCCATTTTATACTTGCATGTTTAACTCAAAAATTACTGCCTTTGCTTTCAAACTTAAGATTCAGAAATTTGCAGAATACTTGCAGTAAGAGATTAGGGAAACGTTCTTGCTTTCAATTTGAAAACATGAAATCATGACATTCCAACATCTGCCTGTGTTCATGTTAAATACAGATGGAGAGGTAGAAAGATACAGTCAATTGTCACTTAAAAATACACAAAGACTGGACATGCTATATATATATTTCTCTTTTAAAATGTAGCTTGTATTATTTTTCACCAATCAAAACACACAGAATATATTTTATTATAAAACAATAGGCAATATTACTTTTGAGATACGTAATCTGAAAGGTCACACCTGCATTTGCTATCAGCATGAAATACCACAGGAGTTACATCAGAAGTTAACTAGATGAACTCATACACTGTTATCATGATGAACAGAGCATTCAGTCAGATTCAACCGTGTCCCATTCAGTGTCTCGGATATGGCCCCCGGGTGTCAGCGAGAGGTCCTGCTGAGGGCTTTCTCCTTTCAACACTGGGGCTCTGAGCTTCACGTTCCAAAGATGAGGCCTGGCTCCATGGACAGGCCCAAATTGCTGGACACCACGCAGCCAGCGTTCCTAGACTTTCTCCTACCCTGAGAGGAGTCTGCCTACCCCTAGGAACCGGCACGTGAAACTGAGGCCCACATGTGGGAGGCAGTCACTTCCCTTTGGACTGAAATTAAGCCAACAACAGAAACAAAACTAGTCCAAATTCCAGGATAATCAGAAATTACCTGGTTTATAAAAATACAAGTCCAAAATAGTCACTTCCAGGGTTGTGTACAATATAAATTACAAAAATAAAATAGAAAAGATGAAAAAGCTGAGCAGTTTTTCAGTTCTTTATCCAACATCAGCACTTACCCACAGAGATCTGGTCAAGACTGCTGTGTTGCACCAAGACCCTGGCTAATCTAAGCAGAGGGAGGGCCCTGAAGGTGGGGTGAGGTATTTCTCCAGAGCTCTATGCCTATCCTGGCTGAAGGTGACTCTACCTGATGGAAGAGGGCCCCCTAGGAGACCCAGTCCACACGAGCACGGGCTCCATCAGTGATAAGAGACCTGTGGAGTGCAGAAGCCACTCTGGTGGGGCTTCTGCCCCACCCGTAGATGCAGTCCAGCAAGCCAGACGTGTGACCCCTCAGCACAGCACGGCCCCACCCACGTGGGGCAGAGAATGCGGTCCATATGCTCTCTTTTATTTCGGAATAGATTTAGTGAAGTCTTTTAAAAGAACATGTATGAGAAGGCCACCTTAACTATAACAGCAGGCCTCCAGGATTAAGTAATCCAAAACTATGTAATAAGCATTTCTTCTGCCTCCATCCAAACTAGCATACCCATTTTGTATTTAAAAGTGTCTAAATGACACAATATAAAACTATTTCTCATTTCAAGATTAATTTTGTTCATCAAGGGCTCTAGTTCCAGTGGTAAAACTGACCAATAAGATACAACTGGTAGAGAGGGAATCATCTACTTCACATCATATACTTATGATAAGCTTTCATACCAAAGCTCCTCTTCCAGACACATCCTACAGAATGCTGACCAAACAGCTTCCCAAGTATTAAGCACAAGACACGAAGTGGTAACAAGGCAAGCTCAAGGGAGACAACATTCCGAGCACACATTGACAAGATGCGACGGTCACAGCTCCACTTCTGCAGTAATAGGCAATACTCAGCATCTTAATGAATTCTGGATAATTTACACATCAAAAAGTCTGAAAGTATCGATTTCAGGTGAGCAGCTTTTAATAAGAAAGTACTCAACAATGATTCACTCCTCTTTAGGGTATTTCCCTTGTATTCTGAGGAGTTTCCCACAATATTCCTGGCTTTCCTTCAGAAAAAGAAATGCCTCTTTAAAATGGAGAACAAGCAGCAAACAAGCACCCTCTGGCAGCCTGGCTTCCCGAAACACACAGAGGGGGACTCACCTGGCTTCAGTGAGGACAGAAAACTGAGCCAGAATGTGATGTTGGCAAAGGAAAACACTGCTGTGGGAAATCGCCTTGTTTCACTTTGAATGATGGGAGTACATGCCTGGCTGGGCTCGGGCAGAGGGCACGCTTACTTGGCAAACGACTGCAACGGTCTTGAGAGACCATTTCACACAGTTCTCTTCTAAGAGCAGGCAAAAGACTCAGAAGTGCATTTGCTAGTTTACTTACTGAGATGGCGTGCTGTGTGTCTGGTAAGGAAGGTGAAGTTCTGTAGCACTTTAAATGAATCAGGAGTGCAGAAGACCAGAGACAGAGACAGAGATAGAGAGACAGACAGAGAGATAGAGACAGAAAGGCAGAGAGCGAAAGAGAGACAGAGAGAAAGAGACAGAGAAAGAAAGAGACAGAGAAAGAGAGACACAGAGACAGACAGAGAGAGAGAGAGAGAGAGAGAGAGAGAGAGAGAGAGAGAGAGAGGAGAGAAGAGAGAGAGAGAGAAGGTAGACAGGGATTTAAAGATGTACGCTTCTCAAGCAGCATAAAACAGAACTGAGGGGCCTGGGAAGATAGCTCAGTGGCATAAACGCCCAGCAAGCACAATGTCTGGAGTTCGATCCCCAGTACCACAACAAAACAAAACAACACAATGAGAACTGAACATTACCATGCAGTAAAGCTGGTGTACAATCATCCCAGACTGGATGATTCAGAGGAAACAGTGCCCATATAAATGTCTTGGTTTTAGCAGTGATAATTTTCAGTTCAATATATCACAAATTTAAGAAAAGCTATATTTTTATTTATTAAATAGATTTAATTATATTCCTTCTGAAATACAAAAGATAGAATAAATCATATCATCAGAGAGGGTAAGATATGATAATATGATGGTGGCCAATTAATACACATAAATCTATTTCTTCTTGACAAATTAATTAAGAGAATAAAGAGATCATTCTAGAAGCAATATTACCTGGAAGATTATTTGGTATTTAAATACTGAGCTCCAAAGTGCTAGGTGGGCAAGTCCAAGCAAGTATCTGTGGTCACATGCACATAAGACCTAACAGTTATGGATGATGAGAAACTGTCACTGTTACCACACAGCCTGTGAAAACTTCATCTACCCTAATTGCTCACCTGAAATGATCTTGAACAAAATCTCTAAAGTGTGGCTTGCGCTTTTTATCTTCAGACATAATCTGCTTTGTTTTAGAATCTAGGCAGGCAATCCTATTGGAACTGAGTAGGGGCAAGGCATTGTTTCTTACATGCAGAACACCAGGTTTTTCTATTTGGTTCCATCGACTCCCACGCATTTCAGGACCATGGAAGCAAGAGTTCTTTGCTGACAACACGTTTGTTCTTTCCAACTTATCATCGACAACCTTCAAGGGGTCCTGTGGAGGCATCAAGACTGCTGTCTGTGTCTGAGGCCAGGGTCTGCTCAGTGGACATGGATGAAATGTCATTGATAGAGGACGACTGAGAAGGCGTGGCGTTGCTACTTACTGCTGCATCTGTGCTAAGAAAACCAAATAGAATAAAATCTGAGGCACAACATGGCTGCAAACTCAGGTGACAAGACTTTTGGCCACTTCCTGGCTCTGCTGGTTTGCAGCTCCTAGTCCTATTAGTATAAGCAAGAGGTCAGCTGGCTGGAATGTGGAACTCTTCCTTGAGTCTTTCTTCAGGTCTAGCACTGCTGATCATCTTACGCCTACCCGTGGCACGTTCCTTCTCTACCTAGTGATTAAGTGTGTTTGTGGTCATGTACATGTCATGTCAATCACTTTTACAAATGCTTGATTCCAAATAGGCCTTGAAAGTGTTATAGGCAATTAAAGTAGATAAAAATATTATATGCAGTCAGATATGCTAGGCTCTGGAAAGAGTCACTGCAGAAGACAAGATACCTTACAACTATGGGAGAGCTAGACAAAGATTAAACAAATGCAGCTATGTATCTCTCTGGGGATGGCCATCAGGAACTGATATCCTTAACTAGGTCTCTATCACCTTGAAAAAGCCAGGAAGAGTCACTAACCCAATCTCTTATAGGAAAAGCCCCTGTTCTGTATTCATGTGTGCTTCTTATGTGACTTGATCCCAATTTGATCAATTTTACCTGAGCAATTATACTTGTAATTGTCCTGGTTCATCAGAGTCACACCTCACCTCATACCCACCTTGCTATGTCCCATCTGTCACATCCTGGACTGGCCTCATGCTGTGAATTCACTCTAGAAAAATCCCTAGAGAGTCAGAGTCCTTGGTAACCCATTTGGGACCCCGTCTGTCCTTCTCTCAGACAGGAACTTTCTTTCAATAAACACATTTTGCTCAAGGCTGGGCATGGCAGTGCACCTATGATCCCAGTGCTGGGGCGTTGAGAACAGGAGGATCACTACAAGTCTGATCTGTGTAGTGAGATCCTGTACTAAGTACATTAAAAAAAAAAAAAAAAAAAAAAAAAAAAATATATATATATATATATATATATATATATATATATATAAAATATTCTTAACCTCCATTGTTCCTAAAATTCATTCTTTGGTTTTAGAGAACACTTACTCATCCTAGACACCTAGCAGGTTGGGAGTTTCTTTCCCCCATATCAAAAAGGCACTGCTGAATTTATCCTAATAGTATCATAAGAAGCTTAAGGCTGAATAGGATTCAAGTGTCATCAGATATATTCACTATTAATATAAGCATTTAGGGGAAAAGTATCAACATTCAAAATACTGCTTTGTGAAAAATACTTTCTAAAGTAAAACCAGCACCAAAAAAGGGAACAAAAATTTTAGTGTCATCTTATCCATTTATTTTTTGTTTTATGAAACCAGAAAACTGACATTTTAATACTTAAAGACAAATGAAGCTATCCCATTTCCTATTATCTATCCACATTTTAATCTGGTTTGAGCGGGATGGCTCAGTGGTCTAACGCGCCTGCTTGGGAAAGCTTGGGCAGCTTCAGGGGCCGCGGTTCGATCCCCGGCACCACATGCTGCGCCAGCCCTGAGGGCGGGCTGAGCCAGCCATAAAAATGAGTGAATAAACAAACAAAGGTTCTGAAACAAGAAAAAAATTAAAAAAATAAAAAAATAAAAAAAGAAGCATCTAGATTCTTGCTAAAGTTACATAATCTTGGATGCTTGACACGTACTCATGCTGAATATAAACTATGGACTAAGAAATAAGCTCTGTGTCTTTATATATGATTTCAAGTGGGAGCAAAGAAATGAATACAATTGAAGAGCTTCCTTTAGTAACTTATAGACAGGTTAATACCACTAATACTAGAGTACTGTCTCTCCAAATCATATGATTGTTTATCTAGTCATGGGCTTCTATCACTAAGTAGGTTCAGTTTAAAAATGGGAGAATTACATGAGTCATTTTCTCAACAGAAAATAAAATGTGGGGCTAGCCATACAGCTTAGCAGACTGTAGCTCCTGCGTAGGCGCAGCGCAGGGGCCAGGGTTTGATCCCCAGGGCCACAAGCTGTGCTGGCTCCACCCCCAGGGTGCACTGAGCCGGCAAGGTGGCATGCCCCTGTAATCCTAGCGCTTGGGAGGCTGAAAACAGGAGGATCACCACGAGTCAGATCTACATAGAGAGACCCTGTACTAAATACATTTAAAAGGGGAAAAAAAGAAAGAAAGAAAACCACATTCCATTTTACTTGGATTTATATTAATTTTTTAATTAAATTTTTTTAAAAAGACAAAAACAAAAGCAACAACAACAACAACAACAAAAAAAACCCAGAAAAACAAAAACCACTGGATAGGACCAGTACAAAGAGGGTGAAATAAAAGATTTTTAAGTTCAATTTCCTCTTCTATAAATGGAGTTGACAGAAACTGTTACAAGGGTGAAACAAGAATGTTTAAAATGTAGTTAGTTCAGTTCTAGGAAGATAAGCAAAGTACTAGGTGCTGCCACCATCGGATGATCAGCATAAGCCGAAAACAGAGGCCAGCTGACACAGCTGCCAAATCTACTGGTAGCCAGACAGGCACTTAACATGCTGCAGTCATTTATAAAAGCTGGCCAGGCAAAGAACACATTACGTAATAAAACAATTAAAGCAATCACTAACCTGAAGGTTGATCTTTTACAACACCATTCTTGCTTCTTTCTTCCCAATCCATTACTTCTTTGTAAATTAACTCTTCAAATAGAAATATAAGTTAAAATACATTGTTAGTTTCTTTATATCTCTAAATTTTGCTTCTAAACTAACTGAAACTGGGGCTAGGGAGATAGCTCCGAGGCACAAGTGCCTGCTGGGCAAGTGCAAGGTCATGAGTTTGAACCCTGGTCCCACCAAAAAAAACAAAAAACAAACAAACAAACAAACAAAAAAATAAACTAACTGAAACCATTCCACTGTGATGTGTTATTTCAAATTGTGATATACAACAAAATTATTGATAGTCTACCTGGATCAAAACACCTGCATTTTGGTCCATTTTATCTTTTATTTCCTTTTATTGTAGTGCTATGAACTTAAGTCAGGATCTCAAACATGCTAGGCAAGAATCTACCACTGGGCTATCTCTCCAGTCTTTCCATGAAACTAGTGAGGGATCCAAAAATGTAGCTGTTCTGAATCCACATATAGACTTTATACACAACACACACACACACACATATGCATACACAAAGGGAGAGAGACAGAAAGACATGAGACAGAGTAGCTCTCTGTAACATTTAAGAAACGAGGTGTCTCAAGGCCACCTGAATGTGCTTCTTTCCATGATCATCTCTGGTTCCCCAAGTGGAACCAGTACTCACATATGAACTATAAGCTCCCTAGACTGGGCAGAAGTGAATGCATACACCTTGGTTTTATGTCATATCCAATTTCAATTTCCCACAGCTTTTACTGACAAGAACAAACTAGCTACCAGTGTTTGATAGTGTAAAATCATGTGAAAAGCCCTTTATTTCACCCTGAAGCAAACAGCCTGAATTCAGACAAGGTCCTTTCTAACACCGTTATCCCAGTTCTTTGTCTACTGGACAGGGGAGAGAGAGAGTAAAGCAAGGCAGTATTTGGTACCCATTCTGCAAGGGCCAGTCTTCAAACAATGAAAAGCTTCTCCTTTGCAAGATTATGAGAATGTCCTTAGGGGGACCAGCTCAAGCTACCTTTACCTTTCCACTCTTCAATTGCATGTTCTCTTTCTTCCAGCTGGGCATCATATATCTGAGGCGGTGGCTAAAATTTAAACAATATGTGAAATCAATATTTAAAATAATGAAGCAGGAGGTAAAAGCAATACTACCTGGAAAATTTCTAGTGTTCTTACTAATGGATCTAGTGTTTGTTTTTTCACCAAGAATTAAACCCAGGACATGCATTTGCCAGGCAGGAGATTCTGTCATATCCCTGGCTAGATTTAGTCTTCTCAATACTTGATTTATTAAAGATTTTCATCATAAATGTGACATTTTCAGAATCAAAGTAAGGAAAAATTAACCCAAAAAGAGGTGTTAGTATTAATTATCATCATAATCATATAACCTCAAGATGCCATAGATACAATTACAAAATTAATAATCAAGGCTGCTTCCTGGTGACGCTGAGCAAGGCACTGTGTGCGAACGTGGAGGAGTAGTCTTTTACCACAGTGCGCTTCAGGTTTCCATCTCTTCACTTAGGACCTCCCAGCCCAATCCCCAGCTCAACACACTGTTCTGAAAGACTGCTCATAAATCTGTCAAACAATGTTTAAAACGGTGGTTAAATCTGTAGCTCAGACATAAAATGTGTTTCACTCATGGCATGGCAAGCACACGCCTGTGCTTTTCGCTAGAGCTTGTAGTAATGAGGTAGGCACTCTGCACAGTAAGGAGATGGGAGAGGCCTGGATATCTCAGAGAAGGGTGAACAAATCTGTGACTTCTAGTAAGCTGTGCAGCTTCTCTGGCTGGGGCCTGCACAAGAGGATATAACCAAAGCTCATATAGATACTCAGTAAATTATCATTATACACCTGCATCTGCATAATGAAAGCAATTATTATGAGACAGGTTGTCACTATGTAGTTCAGGCTGGCCTGGAACTTACTTATGTAGCTCATACTGGACTTAACTTATGGTGATCTCCCTGCCTCAGCCTCCCAGTGGTGAGACTAAGGTGTGTACCACATGCCTGGCAAATGAAGGCAATTATATCTCCACCACATCGGCATGTTCACTCCTGAGGTCCTCTGAGCTTCGGTTCCAAAAGCAAGTGCCTCCAAAGGGTATGTGCCCAGGTCTCAGCCCTTGGCCTTTTGCATAACTAGGAGCCCTACAATTGACAACACGTATCCTTATGTAGCTGTTCAGGCTAACGAAGAGCAAGGAGAATGACCCCTGCCTGACAAACGAGGCTTTTCCAAACCAGCACTCACCGCCTCTGCTTCAGCGGGATCGTACCACACAGTAATGTAGGGGTGGCGCAATGCTTCATCCACAGAGACCCGCTTGTCTGGGTCAATCACTAGCATGTTTGACAACAGGTCCCTGGCTTGACTGGCTGGAGAAAACAAATACTGGGTTAACCTACTAGTGCCACTGATATGAAACTACTCAAGGAAGAACCAGATGTGAGAGTACATAGAGATCAAGGACAAACTGACTTGCATAATACTCGGTAGTGTCTAGTTCAGAGTCTAACAACTTTGAAGACACAGTCAAATGGCCACTCTCATGACAAACCAGGTTTTCAGCTGGTTTTATACTCTGCACATAAGAGAGGGGCAGGTGGACCACGGGTACTGGTGTGCGGGCCGAGAGCACCAGGTAGCCTGAGGTCAGTGTCCTGGCAGGGCCAACACTGAGGGGTCACAAAGGCTCAGACCAAGTGCTGACCTCAGGATGGTGTTGCCAGGAGTCTCAGGCAGCACATTCATGTCACATGAAATGAACTCAAAACGGACTTCCTGAACTGCACAATAACCTCATAGCCCATAGTGTAGCAGACTTCACAGATGCCTCTGCTTTGCCACTACCCACATACAATGGTGACAACATATACTATATATATAGATTAGTAGTTAGGAAAAAGCCTCAGTACATTTCATAACTTAGTTAAATAAGTAAGACTTAGCTGGGTTTTGTCAATTAACTTTACAGCAAAGACTAGGGCTTTTCTGATGAAAGCACAGCTTATGTTGATGTTGGGGGAAATAAATCTATTCTTTTCATCTGGCAGTCATGTTTTAGTAAGGGTGTAAAAGAGAGGACTTTTTTTTGTAATGGCTGGCTCAGCCTGCCCTGAAGGTAGGGCTGGCACAGCATATGGTGCTGGGGATCAAACTGCAGTCCCTGGGGTTGCCTAAAGCTTGCCTAAGCAAGGGCCTTAGGCCACTGAGCCATCTCACTGACCCCAAGAAAATTTTTTCAACTGAATACATTAATTCTTGATGCTAGAATCTTTACAGTGTTGTTTTTGTTTGTGATTTTTTTTGAGACAAGCTCTCACTATGCAACTCAGGCTGGGCTTAAGCTCATGCCACTGCTGCTGCCCCCAGCCCCCCGAGGGCTGGGATTATAAGGTGCGTGCCACCACTCAGCTCGCAAATGTTCTTTAAACCTGAAGTTTTTAAAAATTCTATCAACAGTGTAACAGAAGATCTTTAGGAGTGCTGAGTATTTTAGTTTTGGCCAACGACTTCAGTTAAGCTATTCTATTGAGACTTTAAGCTTTCTCTCCATAATGCCACCATACTTAAGCTTTGTAGCCTATAACTGACTTTATTTTACAGCTTCAAATTTTTTTTTTTTTTTAGCTTCAAATATTTTGTAATGCTTACAAATTTGAGAGTACAAACATAAAAAAAGTGTCACCTGCATTATGAAAACCAGTATTAGAGTAAAAGGATATCTTACTTTTTATTTTGTCTCGTTCAGATTCTGATGGGAATATCCAATCTGGAAAGAGTTCTTCAAATTTGATTCCAGGATACTTCGGTCGATTTTCTACATAATTTCTTACAGTTGGTTGAAGTTTCTTCATGAATTCTGCTGATGGTGTTCCCAGCTGCTCAATAACTTTATTCCACTGATCAATATCTAAGAATTCTCTTGAGGAAAATACAACTGAAACGCTTTATATTCTATGTTACATATAATAGCATTGTTTGAAGAAAAACTGAGTTTATACTAATAGATAAATAAGCAATTCATCCCACTGGATCCACAGCAGCATTTTGAAGCAATACTCAAATAAGGTGTGATTTCCAAATTAAATTTCCTTTTTTTGAGACAAGGTCTCACTGTGTATGTAGTTCAGGCTGGCCTTGAACTCACTACGTAACCCAGACTGGCCTTTAACTCAACATTCTGCCCCAATATCCTAAGTGCTGGGACTAAGGCATATGCCATCATGCATAGCTAGACTACTTTTGAAAGTTGTGAAGTTTCTTCATAAACTATAACCATAGTTTATTAAATCAATTGGGTCTATATACCTTCCTATTCTACTTCAAAATAAAATTATGAAGGAAATAAACCCATGACAGAAATGATCAAATGTAAAATAAACTTTTTTGAAGCAAGATAAAATCAATTTGCTTAATAAAGCTACTAAAGATTCACAGCTCTTTAAAGGACAGAGAAACTCAAGAGAACTAGATGACCTCCTAGGGACAGGAATATAGCGCAGTGGCATAAGCACCTGCCTGTCAAGTCCAAGGTCGAGTTTAATCCCCAGTACTGAAGAAAAAAAAAAGAAAGAAAAAAATACATGAGCTCCAGATTGTATAGTTGGCCCATCCAAGCCCTGTGGACAGCCTGGCAAGGGATGGCATGATGAGGGGAGGGGCAAGAACCAGGGCTCCAGCCTTTCTCCCCTTTGGTCTATGCCTCTCTCCTCTCCTGGCCCATACTCCTAAAGCCAGTATTTTACTAAGCAATGCCAGCTTTGATGCCATTCTGTTTCATCTGGTATTGACTCATTCCAACCATTCCTATGATATCAGGTAACATATTCTATTTCCTTTTGAAGGCATGACCTGGGTCTGAATTCTGCACTAAGCACTCACAAAGCTTGTGGGGTAACTTCCTTCTTTATCCATTACCAATAATTCTAGCTTTGCCAAACTCACACAGTAAGGCTTGGCATATGGGGGTAATGTGAGCAGAAAGTGATACTGAAACTGTAAATAGCTACATGAGATAACGCAAGCTGCAAAAGAAATCAAACACCTGCTGAAAGAAGTGACACAGGCATGTCTTAGAAAAATGGAATGATACCCTTGTGGAATCACACGGGGGCCCGGCATATGACCTCAGCTCTTCCAAAATGCTATGCTTCTAAAGACCCACTGAGGACAGCACAAACTCAGATCGCTAGGCAATCTGCCTGGATTGCTGCTTGAAGAGTTTGCCGAGCTATTGTGACGAGCACTGCTTACCTGGTTAGCAGCACTCGAGGCCCGTGTCGCACCTGTCTCTCCTGTACACTTTCCGCATGTCCTACCAGGGAGGAGCCCACACGTGCCCTGTAACAGGCCACCCCAGCACCTGTGCCGTTAGCTCGGCACTGTGTGGGCTCAGCTCCACCTCCTGCTGAGGAAGGGAGCCCGCAGCACCATGCTCTCTCCTTGAATGCTCCAGCGCCTTTCAAACGCGGTGCCTTCTCCTGTGCCAACACATCAGCCACTTGCCTTTGGGGACTCTCAGACTCTACTAGGTGTGACTCCACTGCTTCTGTTTACAGTAAATTCCTTTAAGGAGTGACTCCTACCTGTATCTCTAAGTCCCAAAAGACTCTCTCGCTGGACTTTCTCCTCATAACTCGTGGGGTTATTGCTAGGCTGCCAAGGGCTACCACTATGTCTGAGGGCCAGTGCTCAGCTCCCATTTAGTCCTTGGTCCCTTTCTGTCTGAGCAAACACTCACTACCAGCTCAAGAGGCCAGTGCTACTATCAGGCCACTGACGCCCCCTCCCCGCCCCCACTCACTTTTCTCTCCCTCCCCGACTTTATCCTTGGCATACTGAGATGTCTTCACAGCCCCCAAGGCTCTCTGCAGGCAGAAGCACAGTTCAGGCCCTGACCCCTGCCTGCATTCCCACCAGCCTGCAATGAGCCTCTGCCACCTCCTACCAGACAACAGTGGTCCTCTGCCCTGCTTTGGCTGTCTCTCCTTCACCTCAGCTGATGCGATGAGCCTTTTAAAACCCAAGTCGGACCAGCATGCTAGAGATGGACAGGTGCTCGGCAACTGCTGGTGGTTGGCATCGAAAGGTCATTCTTACAGATGCGGGAGGGTAGGAAGGAGAAGTCGCCTGAGCCTGGTGGGCGGGGGCGTGTGCAGACACTACTACAGCTCTTGGACTCTCTCCACCCTGGGCAAACCACCGGCTTCTCCTCTTACAAGGCTCAGAGACACCCTGAGCTTCTCAAGGGTGTGCAACCACCACAGGGCAAATCTGAGCTTGGGTGAAGGGTGGCCTTGCCGCAGGCTTCTCCTCCTCACAGGCCAACAAAGTGGGACAGGAGCTCTTTATTCACCCACCCCAAATCTAAGGGAAGCCTCTGAGAACCTTGGTCTGATGTCTAGAATCCTTTTGTATCTTCCAAGGCTTCAGTGTAGTGTTTGAGAAAGTTGTCAAAATTTTCTTTAGGAAATGATGTTAATCTCTGAATTTGGAGAATATTAGGTGACTTTACATATAAGCCATTAATTACTGACATTACAGTATGTTAGATAAAGTAGGAATTTTAAATTACTAACTGTAGTAAAAAGTACCCATATTTTTCACTTTTGTACTTTTTGGAAAACTATTTTTAAATTAGTAAGAAAAGCCACAAAATGAGTTAGTGTTGAAAAAAACTGAACATGAACTAGATACATCTAAATTATTAACTGTTAGTATACCCTGAGTTTTCCCTTTTTAATTATTTTTAAAAATAAAGACTCCTAAAAAAAAAAAAGACTCATTTTACTTTAAAAGATGTGAATGTGAGGTGAAGGCTATCAAAAACTGCTCGAAAATTTATTAGAACAAAAGAAAATGCTGTATTTTACTTTATGTATGTAATCCATGACATGGAAAACACAAAGGAAAATAAAGTGAAATGACAATAATAGAATATTTTCATTCTATGTTTATGTTGTGAAGAATTTAAGAAAAATGACTTCACAAAATTATAAAAAATTAAATTTTCACGAAATATATAAAAAACTTTGAGACTTATAGACCTCAATTTCCTTTAACGGCAACCATAACCTGGCAAGTACAAGGTCCTGAGTTCAATCTCTGGTGCTGCAATAAATAAGTAAATAAGTAAATAAATAAGTAAATAAATAAATAAATGCAGGCCCAGCAGGATGGCTCAGTGGTCTAAAGCGCCTGCTTAGGAAAGCTTAGGTGACTGCAGGGACCGCGGTTCGATCCCCGGCACCACATGCTGCGCCAGCCCTGCCCACAGGGCAGGCTGAGCCGACCATAAAAATAAAACAAACAAACAAAAGTTCTGAAACAAGAAAAAAAAAAAAAATTTAGCTGGGCGTGGTGGCTCATGCCTGTAATCCCAGCACTTGGGAGGCTGAGGCAGGAGGATTGGTGCGAGTTCGAGACCAGCCTGGGCTACAAAAGTGAGCGCAGGACCAGGCTCAACTGCATAGCGAGACCCTGTCTCAAAAAGACAAAAAAAAAAAATAAATAAAAATAAATAAATAAATAAATGCAACCATCAACCTGCCAACAAATGGAGACTATTTTAAATTTTCATATCAAAAACCAAAATTGGACTAATGAAAGTAGAGGTTAAAATACAGATGAAAAGGGTTTTATGTGAAGAACCATGTTAGGGGTGAAAAATTTTAGAGATGGAAGAATGATTGTAAGGAAAGAAAGTATTAGAACTTTTATGTTACCTATTCTATCTTCATACTATATCATCAATTATTTACTGACCCCAACATGAGTAAATTTTTTGCATTTATATTTAACTTTCCAAGCATGTCATAAAATAACTCTTGACACAAACATTAAAAAAAGTTCTATGACATGTCAGCAGAGTAATAAATTATTCCTGACAAATTTCTTGAGTCATTTCCATGTGCATCTCATGGAACGTGCCTCAGTTCTTTTTTTTTCCCCTCAGTTATTATTAGGGAGGAAAAATGAGATATATCAATAACTAACAAAATATTTTAACTAATTTGTAAGATCACTTCGGCGACAGCTTTCCTAATCTAATAGAATGAACTAAATTATAAAATGGTATTTTCATTTAAGTATAGAACAGATTTATCAAAGGGTAATAAAATTTACAGCTAACATAATTAACTCAACTTAAATTTAGGTTTCAACAAAGTTGTCACAGGTAGTTAAGTGAACCCCTTGGCTGTGACACTAACTGAACAAATGTAACCAAGACCCCCTGGAGCCCCGCTTGGCACTGCAGCACTTCCCTCTGCATGTTCAGGCGAGCCAGTGTGGTCAAGCTGCCCTGCGTATGGAAAGCACGGCAGGGCCGAGGTCCTGGGGAAGGATACGGTCAGTGCCTTGGAATATCACACAACCTTTCACCAGCTCTCCCATGATGCAACCCACTGACCAGATATCAACTGAAAATAAAATGAAATGATAAAATTATGAAGTGCCATGAACAAAACAAAGGTGAAGGAAAAGGAAGTCTAATAATAGTCTAATAATACCAAACACACAAACATGGAAAAACAAATTTCCAGCTAAGGGTGAATTTTTTACATGATACAAATGCTTACTGACTTCTTAGTTTTCAGTTTGTAGCAATCTGGCGTTTTAGTGCCAAAGATTCCAATACTTTACAGTTTAAAAACAAACAAACAAACAAACAAACAAAAGAACAAAAACCAGACACAAGAAACACCTGTATCTACAAAGTTTTCGGGGCCATATCCCCCTAGCCCCAGCCTCTACAGCCAGGGCTGGGTCTCTCCCTGTGAAGGATACAGTCTCTTCCTGGGAACAGGACTTTATGGAGGACCATTTCTGCCATGATGCACCCGACGGACCAGATGTCCACTACCAAACACCAGGTAATTAACAGCCAGCTGGCGAGCCCCATGACTCTTTTCTCCAATCCCCCTCCCACCTAAGGGGAGACCCAGGACACCTCAGCAGCCCTTCAGTGGGAGCTTGGTAAAACAGACCCAGTGCAGCTCCTCAGTAATCACTTCCTCAACTGCCACTCCTGAGAGGCAGCAGTGCTGCATGGGAGGGGGCTGCACCTGGTAGCTTGCTGGCTGGGCTCCAAGCAAGGCCCTGCCCAAGGGCTCCATGGGGTTGGCACTCCATCCCTCAGCCACCACAGGCAGAGCTCCCTGGTGTGAGCATGCATGGGGAGAAGTTAACTGGGATCTGAGGAAGCACCCAGGGCTGTGCCTCTAGGGCAGGAGCACAGTTTACAGTGAGCTAAAGAAATTCACAGTGACACTTTCACCTTTTTCCAAAAGTAAATGTGTTACAGTTCTTTTCAACAACTTTGTTAGAAGCTAAATTTCAAAATGCTTTGATATAATCAGAATAAGTGCAATTCTGATGCTAAAATATACTAACTTTACACAAAAGACAATGTGTTGCATCAGTCCACTTCTGTCAGTTTTAAAAAATTACCATGGCACCCCATAGTGCTAGAAATTGGAATACTGGCTGGCCAGCCTGTCGAGACCCAGCAAGGGCCCTGAAGGAGGTCTGGGGTACACTGGTTACACGGGTGTGCTCCTGGCAAGTTACACACTCAAGGTGTGCACATGGTTCTATAAATAAGCTATACTTTGATTAAAAAAGTTCAAAAGTGAGTGATTCTAACCAGTGGAAATATATATATATATATATATATATATATATATATATATATTTTAAATTTTATTTATTATTTTTTTCTTGTTTCAGAACTTTTATTTGTTTATTCACTCATTTTTTTATGGCCGGCTCAGCCCACCCCAAGGGCAGGGCTGGCGCAGCATGTGGTGCCGGGGATCGAACCGCGGTCACTGAAGCCTCCCAAGCTTCCCCAAGCTTTAGACCACTGAGCCATCCCGCCGGGCCCTACCAGTGGAAATATAAAATGAACGATTTGTCATCTATGGACCATACTAACTTAGTCAGCACTGTCCCCACGCTATTTTATGCAGTGCAAAAGCTAGTGACGACCTCCAGGGCTACTCTGAACAACACAGGCTCTCGCAGTTTTGTGTACTCACCGTTCTCTTTGTAGCCCATGCCCAGGATGACTTCAGGGGCCCGGTAATACCGAGTTACCACATAGGGAGTCATCATAAAGTTGGTACATGCTGTCCGGGCCAGACCAAAGTCAAGGATCTTAAGTGTACAATCTGATTTTACTACAATGTTGCTAGGCTTCAAATCCTAGGGGAAAAGAAACATTTTTTAATAAAATAAACCAAAGCATGCCAGCAGCACAGTTCCACATTGATAAAGTTGGTGACTACTAATGCTTGGGAGCAGGCAGGGAGAAACACAGGTGGAACTGACCCTGGGATGAGAACGATTTTGGGAAACCCTGTCCCTGGACTTTATGTGGCCCCCTTCTCCCCATTCTAGGACCTGGCCTGGCTCCCAGAGTCACCGGCTGCAGCTCTCTGGCCAGGCAGGGTGTCCTGTGCACGTCTTCCTCACAGCCACTGCTCACTCTGCCCTTCCTCCCGAACTCTCAGCACTCTGGGGTCTCACTGCTCCATAGCAACGTAATGCCAACAATGTCTAATTTACACTGTCGAGGAGCCATGTTCAAAAATTTTAAAAGATGAAAATGTTAAAGAGAAACAGGTGAAATTATTTTAATATATTTTATCGGTCTCTTTTGGTCTCCGGCCTCAGCAGAGAGAGTAGTCCCCGTCACATCTGCCCGTCTGCAGCGGATGGTAGTGTGGAACGGCTCCAGCTTCCTAATCAAGTGGAATAAACAGACATACACCATGGAGCCCGATAACCCGAAGGCCCACAGCTCTGTTCGCTACAATGGGCTGATTTGAGACAGTAGGTGTGGAGCTGGGGGCTGATGGCAAGGGAGTCGTGGTGGTCTGAAGCGGAGATCTGGACAGCAAAAGCCAGCTACTATCAATAAGCATGCACGTGCGACCCTCGGCAGCATCCGCCATACGATCCAAAAGAACAAGTACCACCCAGACCTGCACGTGGCTGCCATCTGCAGAGCCAGTGCTATCCTGTGCAGCCAGAAGCCTGTGATGGTAAAGAGGGAGCGGACCTGGCCCGGCAAGAGTGCCTGAGCCACTCCAGCAATAATGAGCTTTCTTGTGGTCTTTGGCCATGTTAAAAAAAAAAAAAAAAAAAAAATCTAGCCCAGTATGTCCATGGGCTTCTCATTTTAGGATGCAACCAAAATAGAAATTATTAATGAGCTGTTTTATGCTCTTCTGTGGCACTGCAGGTCAGCATATGCTTTACAGTTGTGGCCACATCCTGAGTATTCGAGACCAAACACAGCTACCACACGGCCTGGGATCTTCCTGTGGCGCTTTCTCGCTCTGGAGGAGGTCTCCAAGACTGCCACACTCACTTCTGTTGCTGTCACAAGGACTCTCTCCTCCCCCACACATCACATCTGTTGCTGGTGCCAAGCCTGGACTTAGCACAGAAGAAACAGCTCTCTCCTTTTCTGGTTCCCACCTCCCTTCCTGTCTCCAGTGCCCCAGGACTTGGGAGCTTGCCTGACGCAACACATGCTGTGCGAGAAAGTGTTCGACGAATGCGCAGAATACGCGGCTCACGCTGCATCATTCTTCCAGTGCCTTAACACAACTTCTGCTTTTCCTTCATAATATAACAGGATTTCTTTGTGCTGATCTCCCACACCCTCTCCTCTTCCCCAAGCCCCAGGAATTTGATTCTGCCTGGCAGTCCAGCCTGCAAACTCTCTAGAAACCCTAACTTCTAAACAATCCACATCTCTTCTACTCACAAGAGTGTAAGCGTGCAGCGGCAATGTCAAACTAACCGGTCACCACCACATGGTACAATATGGGGCACTTGAAGTGTGAATGTCAGGGTCCAGAAAACTTCAGCAGCCGACTTAAAAAACTCCCCATTGTGCAAGAGTGCCTTAAGACAGAGATGGTGTGAAGCTATCGGGACAAGCAGAGAGCTACTTAAAAATTATGTTTCAATACCGTTATGTTTTTATACTCTTAAGTGCTTTCTAAACATTCTGGATTCTGTGACGTTATACATGGTAAATACATAATGTTTAAAAATGCAATGACAATATCCGGTCCCTGTATTCTACCTTGGCAAACAGTGCAAATGCATGCATCACTCAGTTGCAGTGGAAGACTGGTTTTGGCTCCAAGATCCCATGAACACCAGAATCCACAGAGGCTTAGGTCTCTTACCTAAATGGCAATCCCCCTGCGCATTTTAGATCATTTCTAGATGACTTATAACAACTAGTACAAGGGAAACTCTATGTAAATAGTAGTCACACTATATTGTTTCAGGAGTAACAACAATAAAGTTCATGCATGTCCATCCACTCAGATGCCATTTGTTTTCTAAATATGGCTGCATGTGTGGATATAGTACCGAGGGATATAGAGGGCTAAGGAAGGTCTCTGGCCTGCAAGCTGACCTGTAACTCACAGCCCAGCCACATGAACAAGGTTATAAAGGCACTGCTTCTACCAAAGGCTAAAGGCAAAGCTGGCTTCACATGCCAGCTTAATGAACCCAAGTGAATTAAAACACATGCCCGCCACCAGACAATGCCACCTGCCAGGAAGCTGTGGGTAAATGTTGATTTTTTTGAAGGGCACACTTCACAAGCAACCTCTGGAAAGTTAGAATAATAAAACATGGTTCCGGGATACCTGTGATGTGGACAGCTATTCTTCCTGTAGCCCTTGGTACAAGGTAACACAAACAGCACTGTGAGAGGTCATCACTGCCTGCCAGTAGGGAGATGGGTGAAAGCTCTCAGGTTTCCCAGGGCTCTCCCTGCACTGCAGACTCTCCAGTGAGCTCCACAACACTGCACATGAGCAGTGCGTGTGGCTCCCTGCTGCGCTAGAGAGACCTGTTCATCGACAGCTCCCAATCACACGCTGAGAACTACCACTGCCCTAGGCTTCGACATAGTACAGCCATGTAACAAAACCAAAACGCTATGAACAAAGAACTGTCAGGGACAAGACAGAGACAGCCACCCTCCGGGCGCTTCACGGAAAGAATGCAGAGCAGAACAGGCATGCGCACTTCCTACTCCAGTGTCTCTAGGCGTGAATGCTGCCCAGCACAGCTAATGGAAAACAGTACTCTTTATCAGGAACAGAAAGTCATTTCCCGTTTTCCCAGAGATAGAGCCAGAAGAAAACCAGGGCATCATGAAGGACAGAAGCACGGCATCGGGAAGTGCCAGAGCCATGCCAGATGCCTCCCTATGATGAGGCTTGCACAAAACTGCTATCACTGGGCTGCTCTAGGTGCTGAGAGGAGGTTAGGGTGTTTTCCTTTATTTCAATCTTGTACATGATATAAAATAAAAAGTGGTAAGAGTATAGTATAAAACTACTTTTCAAGTAATTAAAATTTATGCTTAATGTGAAACCACTTTAATAAGCAAAAGTATAGATATGTATCTCTGTGCATGGTGCTAGACAGGAAAGATTGATCCAGCTCATACAAGATAGTCAACATGCCAAACAGTTACTTTAAGCTTCTTTACCTGTGAGATGGCTGGGCAGGGCTGGGCTGTCAGCGGGGCTCTGTCATCCTTTGTTTGCTACACCTGTGCACTCCGTGCAAGTTTTCCTAAATGAGTGTGTACTGCTTTCACAAACAGATGTGGATGTGAATGTGTAAAGCAAGAGGACACAGGAGAGTGACAGGAAGTACAAGACCCTTTCTCAGCTGCTGTCCACAGGAGGGCGCCTTCAGGGCACACATGTGCTGCAGCTCTTATGAGGCCTCCAGGACCAGGAGAGATTCTTTCCCACCTATCCCTGGACTCAACAGGAACAAACAAGGCAAACAGTCTCTTCTTCCGAATTAAAGGGTCTAAGAATCTGAGCAACAGTTCTAAAGCACGAATTTTTAAAAAAATGTATTTAAGAGATATTAAAAATGCTTTATATTACTTAAAGGTCTAAGAAAACTTTAGAAAGAAAATTAGAATGAATCCCCTACTTCTAATTTTGGAGCCTGAAATTATTTTTGAGAGGTTTTCCTCCATACTTTGCATCACTCTAACTGACCACTGGGTGGCGGCAAAGCCACCACACTGGTCAGCAGCTGAAGCTCAAGAGTCCGCTGGCTGTGGGAGGCTGAGGGCCCAGGCCCCAGGGAAGCGAGGACAAACAACCTGCAGCAGCACGTGTGCCATGCGTTCACCACCGCTGCACTGCGAGTGGCAACGGCTGCGCAGCTGGCCTCACACCGAGGTGAGGCCCTGAGAGGCCAGGCTCTGCCTCTCACACCCTCACAGAGACATCCGGCTGTGACGGGCCCTGATTCTCGGCAGCGGACAGGCGGAGCTGAGCCAGTACCACAGTATCCTCCCTTCCTCTCCCAAGAGGCTCCCTTGTCCTTGTCTCTTCCCACACAGATTTTAGTTCAACACAAAGTCGTCTTGTCAACAACATTTGCGTAGCACAGCTCAGGAAAGGCTATGAATGCAGGTTTCCAGGTAGACTGTATTAGGTCTGCATCTAAGTCTTCCTCAACATTTAAAAAAACTGCATCATGCTATTCTTATCCAGCGATAGAAGCCAAAAAATAAGAGCTGCATTATGTCTCCCTGGTTTCCAAGCGTGACCTCACCACAGTCCAGGCAACGCTAGCGCACCGTTTGGCCTCTAACTTTCCCTTGCCCCAAGTCTAAATTGCATGTTCATTAAAAAAGTGATTTGCAATATAGCAAAAATATTAAAAGGTCAATCTGAGTAAAAGGCACTTAAAAATTCTTTGTCCTGTTCTTGCACTTTTTAAGTTTACATTACTTCAACGTGAAAGGCTTAAAAACGTAAGGCTTTTTCTGCAGTACCATCCACGAGGCAGGGGGTGTGAGGGCTCCCTCACTCCTGTCCTCAGTAGCTCTCATGCGGCCTGCATAAATCATAGATGTTTTCTTATCTAAACTGTGTTTTGAAATATATGATTCAGTTTATTCTGACTTTCAAGCACGCTAAATTTTTAAATTTATTTCTGTTGGATTCAGGAGACTGATAACCAAATGAGTTACTTTAAAAATAAAATGATGTCACTACTTACTCTATGAATTATACCAGCTGAATGTAGATGTTTAATACCACAAAGCATCTGGTAAAGAAGGTAGGACATTCTTTCATGGTCCAATTCCATATGAATAACCTGACATAAGTTAGCATCCATTAATTCCATAACCAAATACCTGAGGATAGGAAAAAAAATCAGCCATGTTCAGAAAAATTATCCAAAATTCCACTCTGGTTATTAAACCAGAATTGTTATGAAACAGCAAAAACATTATCTGATCACTGCAGTGGTACTGTGAAAATACACTTATTTTTGTATGTATGAAGCATACGTATGAAGTTCTATTATACAGTTGATTCGTCTGAAAAAGAATCAACTGTATAATAGAACTTTGTAAAATGCTTCTGAAGAATATTAAAACTAACTTAACCAATGTCTTCCAAACTAAGAACAAACAGCTTTTATACCATGGCACGTCGAAACTCATACAAGCTCTCCGACTTACACATTTTTGCTATTTGGTTACTTTCACTAGCATGTGAAACATGCTGCTGGAGGCTCAGTCTTTAGTGAATGCCCACTCCTAGGGGGTACACATCTGTTGTGGGCGCTGACCTGTGTAGGAGAGCAGTGTTACGTGGGAACTCTGGACCGCCTGCTCAATTTTGCTGTAATCGGAACTGCTCTAAGAGACTACTTCTAAAAGATGATCACACAACAAAAGCAGGCTAAACCTCCTCGGTCAGCTCTGGCCCCTCTGCATGTGGCACTCCCACAAGGGATTTATTCAGCATCTGCACTCCTCCCGTTTTCCCTTCACCCCGTGCTCACCAGGCTTATGGCCCAGCACTGCTGAAGGTGTCCTCAAGGCCACGGATAACGTCCATGTTGCCAAGACCAGTGGCCAGTCCTCCAGGTCGGCTTCTCAGCCTGCCCTTTCTTTCCACAGGAGCGCCCAGCAGCCAGTCCTCAGCCCTCCTCGCTCACCTGCTACACTCGCTGTGGCAGGGCACTCCAGTCTCACAGCATCCAGTATGGACACTCTCCCAAGGGCCCAGATGGCTCCTGAGCTCCACATTCACTCCTCTCTGCCCCTCGCACTTCCACCAGGATGCCCAACAGACACGTACAAGTCCATGTCTAGACGTGAACTCCAGATTCCACCTGTTTCCTACCACAAATCTGCTCTTCTTACCACTATCCTCCTCCAAGTTCTCCGCACCAAACAACCAGCCACGGTTCTCACTCCTGTCTCCCACTGTACCTTCGCTATCAGCAAATGACTGAGCTCCACATTCAAAACAATTCTGATATCCAGTCTCTTTCTTTCATCCTACTACCCGCCAAATCCCTCAGGTGAAAATGGCAATGGCTTCCTTACTGTAAGAATTTTAACCCGGACACCAGGTAAGGCTGTAAAACAAAAGTTGTAAGCTCCCTGCTTTGCTGGAAATCTTACCCAGATCTGCCGGAAATAAAAGGGGCCTCTTTCTTAGTGGCCTAGAGGCCTCTGCAGTGCCTGGCACGCCACTTCCCTGAGCTTACCTCCTCCTCCTCCTCTGCAATACTGGCCTCCTGATGGTCTTGACATTTACCACACAAGGTCCCGCCCTCTGCTCTTCACTCCACCTCACTCCAAATGATCTGCAAGACCAAATCCCTCAGCTCCTTCACTGCTTTCTTCAGGCGTGACAACAGACTTCCCCAACTACCTTGTGATGGGTAGTGCAGGTATCGTTTTGAGTAGATTAAGGAGTTCCATACCTAAAAATCCCTACGACTCTGGTAGAGCACTATTTGGGGACTGTCTAGGAGGACATCTGGGAGGAGATGGCTGTGATGCGGAGTGCACTATGGGGGGGTATCTGCCCTCAGTGTGGCAGGACCACCCAGCCGGCTTGGGCCCACCAAGCCCATATACAAGGCGCTGAGACAGACTTGCTCTGCTGCCCCAAGCAGAACTCTGCACACTTTTTAGCTGTTGGATACTGGGACTTATACCCAGCAGGAGCCTGGGTCCTCGGGCCTGTGGCTCAGACTGAAAGATGGACCCCTGGCTCCCCTGGTTCTGAGGCCTTTGGACATGAACTGAGCCATGTTAGTAGGACCCGAAGGCCTTTAGGTTACAAATGGCCCCTCCAGACTTTTTTGACACTCAAGTCATGTGAGTTTTCCAAGTCCCCTTTCACATGTCTATTTCTCCAGAAAATCATGACCCAAACACTGCTGTATTCAAATTGCAGCCTGAATCTCAACCCCTAGCACTTCCAATTCCTTGACCCAAGCCAACTTTTCTGAACACAGGCTAACAAGCTACCATTTTCCTTACATATTCAGTTCACTGGCCATCTTCCCTGGCTTCCCTGGCAGGCTCTAGAAGGGAGTTTATCACTTAATAAAAAAGGATTTTGTTTGTGATGCTCCCCAGTGTGTGCAAAGCCTAAGGGAACATGCAGCACATGTGAGCACTTAAACATTTGTGGAATGATTGAAGACAGCAGTAATTTAGGGTGAACCTGGGCCTTATAGCTCACTACAATATAATAATACTTTTTAAAAAATGTATTTATGGGCAGGCAAGATAGCTGAGTGGTCTAAAGCATTGGCTTAGGCAAGCTTAGGAAATCACAGGGACCACAGTTTGATCCCCAGCACCACATGTTATGCCAGCCCCACCCTCAGGGTAGGCTGAGCCAGCTATAAATCAATCAATCAATCAATCAATCAATCAGTCTTTAAAATAAATAAATAAATGTATTTACTATAAGGTAAGGTCTACAAGGTCTCACTACACAGATCAGACTTGCTTTAATCTGTTGAGCTATCTGGCTGGCCCCCAATATAATAACATTTCACCTTACTCTTGTTCAGTACTTCTGCTTCAAAGTCTAGAAATAAACTCAGTGTGGTGCTATATGCTTGTAAACCCAGCACTCTGGGAGGCTAAGGCAGGAAGATCGTAAGTTCAAGCCCAGACTGGGCAACTTAGGAAGACCTTGTCTCAAAAATAAAAGAGGTCAGGGAGAGGCTAGGATGTAGCTCAGTGAGAAGGCCCTGGATTCAACCTCTAGTACTACAAAAAAAAAAAAAAAAAAGTCTGAAAATGCTTACTGTTTAATGACCTAATAATGATATCATCATGCAATCAATGCTGGAGAACAGCACTTTACAGCTCAGGAACCAGGCACAGCATTAGTGGTCCCCATCTGCTCTGGGTTTGCAAGCATCCACAGTCATCAGGGAGAGGGCAGCCCTCAAAGCAGAGGAGCAAAGTGCTGCTGCCTGCTCTGAGCTGTGTTGCCACAGGTGGAAGCATCTAGGCCACCACTGGAAAGGCATGGCCACTGACATTTCCTAAGTGTGAGAAGTAATTACTTCCTTTTCTAAATTTTGTCATTGATGCATAATATACTGCTGGAAAAAATGATACTTACACATCTTGAAATTCTTCTAGAGTTTTTTGTGGTGTAAACACATTTAACAAACTAATGATCTGAAAAGAGAAAATTAATTATGCCTCAGTATTTCAGATGACACTACTTGCTTTTTAACAGTGAAGTCAACATTAAAAAGACTTAAAACTAGAAAAAAAAAAAAATCACAGCAGAGCTCAATATTTATTATTATGGCTTTTATCAAAACCAATTACATGGCATTTGAAAAAACTAAACACCAATTCAAAATAAGACTCATTTTCAATCAAGTGCTTTTATATATTATTAAATTATTATAGAATTTAAATGCAATGTCTTTTTGGCTCTGGATGTAAAAGGATATTATGAATCTAAAAACACCAAAGTAACATGTTCAACTTGAAAATTTGAATATTACAAACTTCTAAAATTGTTTAGAAATCTGAAGGCTAAAATTATATTTTTTGATATTATAGAGATAAACTGCCTCAGAACATAACATTTACTTACAGAGAATTCAGAAAACTGAGCAGGCTACAGCCTCCCTCCTGCCCTTTATGATGGTTAAAAAGGAAGCTTGGGCCAGGGAATATAGCTCAGTAGCATACATACCTGCCTGGTAAGTGCAAGGTCCCAAGTTGAATTCTTGGTACCACAAAAAAAAAAAAAAAAAAAAAAAAAAAAGAAAAAGAAAAAGAAGGCAGCTCACTGCTCTGAGCATCATACACACCCTCAGTCATGCCAGAGAACTGGGACGACAACTGCTCACTGCACATGACTGGGGAGACTGGCTATCAGGGTTACAGTTTATGTCTAGTTGTCTCCCCAAAGCTTCATGCAGTCATGGGGCAGGGACTTCTAGAGTTTGAAACTAATCCATGATCCACCGGGATCATGTGTCTTAGTGCTGCTGGGATTATGGATCTTAGTACTACTGGGCTTATGGGTGTGGTCTGAGGTGGCTATCCTGAGGCAGAGAGCCTGAATGTAATACAAGAGAGACAGAGAAACAGACTCCCGCTGTTGCCCCGTTGCCCTGTTGGGTGGTTGCCTCTGTCGCCATTTGGCTGCTCTCCCGCCGCCATGAACTGGATGCTCTCTGCCAAGTGCTGCTTTGCCTTGCATCCAGCCGAGTATGGACTGAAACCTCCAGTAACTGTGAACTAAATAAGCCTTCGCTTCCTTCATTTTGGGTGTTGGGTATTTGTCCCAGCAACGAGAGAAGAGTAACTAAGATAGTTAGAGAGAAGTAAGTGGTATATTCATACTGCAATCTTATGCAAGGATATACTAAAAATGAAACAAAGGTTTAAATCTAAAACATAAAACTATAAAACATTAGAATAGATAGATGTTTAAAAAATCCATAGCATAGAAAAATCTTTTATCTTGATAGGAAATAGGATATTTGATTATATTAAAACAAAACAAAAAATATACAGAAAGTATCAGTAGGTCAAAGCAACATAAATAATGTGAAATAAAAAAGGTTGATAGTTTTACTGTCTAAAAAATTCTAATAAATACATAGAAAGAGACCAATAATTCAAGAAGATAGACAATAAAATCAAATTCTCAATAATATAAAAACAAATCACTAATGAACATATGGAAATGCAACTTCACACATAGCAAGATATTATGTGTCACCTATTAGATTAGCAAAAAGAAAAAACATCGACAAAATGTAGCATTGGGAGATTCTGAAGATATTCTCAGACATTTTTCATGAAAGTATAAAACTGATTATCTTCCCTGAGGTCAACCTGTCAGCACACATTAAGCCAAAAAAAAATTGCAATTCTTTGCAGAATAAGGATTTACCTGGCAAAAAATCAGATAATAATCTATCCAACAACAAGTAATTTGTTAAATGAATTATTGTGCATCTGCATTAATCAACCATCTAAAAATGGATTATACTGATGATCATTGAAGCATTTCAGAGGAAAAAGCCAGATGATGAATGCTATTTATCTATATATGCACAATATGTATAAACATACTTACCAAATGTTAATGCTAGTGATCTGTCAGTATTGGGGTTCAGGGATTTTTGCTTTCTTTAGGTAGGCAGTTTAATTTTTTTTTTTTTTTTTTTTTTGCCTTTTTGAGACAGGGTCTCACTGCAGTTCAGGCTGGCCTTGAGCTCACTTTTGTAGCCCAGGCTGGTCTCGAACTCTCACTGATCCTCCTGCCTCAGCCTCCCGAGTGCTGGGATTACGGGCGTGAGCCACCACACCTGGCTCTTGCAGAAACGTTTTAAGTAAGATTTTAGTATCTAGCACAAATATTTTTAAAAAGTATATCATATATGGTTTAGTACAATTTTAAATATTCTTCCCTCTACCAAAGGAGGAGGCAGTATTCTTATGAGTTGATCACCAAAACTTCTTCCAGGTTTCATATTTTATGATTTTATAATGAGGCAAGGATATCTAAATTATGCTTAGAGACAACCTGTAGGACATATGGTATGCTTGAGAAACTCTTCATTTTCTAGAGACATATTAATTCTATTAAAAATTTAGTTGAATATTACCATGGAAATACCAAGTACTACTCTTTGAAAAAAAATCCTCTAATAACATATATTTAATTAAAACTGAGATTTCTACATACAAAACAAAACTTAGGTCTATGACATTTTTTTAAAAATGTATTTGGTATAGGGTGTCACTATGCAGCTCTGACTCACAGTGATCCTATTTCCAGCCTTCCCAGTGCTAGGATTCAGGCGTGCACCACCATGCCAGCACTGAGTGCCAGCTCAGCGCACTCAGAGGCGGGGCCGGCACAGCATGCGACACCCAGGATGGAACCCTGGTCCCCACATTTGCCTGTGCAGGCACTTAGTCCACTGAGCTATCTCACTGACCCCATGTACAGCATCATTTTCCTCCATAAAATCTACTTGTTTTTTGATGTGTTAGGTTAATCTCTGTTCTCATTTTATGAAAATAGAAATAATAAAACTAAATGGTCACAAGACTAAATGAGCATTCTCTGGAACCTGAAGCATCTAACTTTAATTTCCCCAGTGTTAATTAAAAAATTTGATCAATAAATTAGGTATGCAGTTTCACCCTGTGTTAAGGGGCTTTTGCATAGGATCAGGCAAAGAAGAGATTAGGAAGCTGGTTTCTTTGATGGTGGGTTAACATTCATTCAAATGGTTAACTCATTTTACTCACCTAATGTAGAAAAAAAAATTAATTGTGGGGGAAATGGCATATAATGACTTTTTTTTTTTTTTACTAAGGGCCAGGAGAATAAAGTTAATTTCGATTGTATAGCTATGATGAAACCACAGGATTGCTTTACAGCATATTTTTTCCTTAAAGATTAAAAAGCAGAGATAAGGTGACAATTCAAGAGAGGGAACAATTCATTGACAATTTTTGTTTATATTTGAACTGTAAATAGGTGGATCACTATGAGTGCAATCTAGTAGTGAAACTCTGAATGCCCTGTAGACCCTTCCCTAAAATAAAAAAGAGAAAAAAAGAAAAAAAATTAATTAGGTATGATGACACATGCCTATAATTCCAAATATCTGGGAGGCTGAGGAAAAAGGACTACAGCTTGAGCCCAGTCTGAGCAACTTGGCCAGAACCTAGCTCAAATAAATATAAATATAAATATAAATATAAATATAAATACAAATATAAATATAAATATAAAGTAAAAGGGGTGCAGATGTAGCTCAAAGTGAATGTCTTCAGTTCAATCCTCAATACCATTAAATAAACAAACAGTCATTGTTATCATTAGTTTATCCAGGTCTGAACTTGACAAATATGTAAGGCCTTGAAAATCATCATCTCATTAACACAAAGCATATGGCAAAAACTTAGACATAACTTACATTTTTATGATTGACACATTTTAAGAGGACAAGTTCACGATAAGCTCTCTTTGCATGCGTTTGATTTTGAAAAGGACGGCTTAGTTTCTTGACTGCAACATTAATCCCAAGAACTGTATCAAAAGCAGCACTGTAATTAGGAAACATAACAAGCAATCCATTAGAACGGTTTTGGAAAAACAGCAATGGAGACCACACAACTCTGTGCTACCTTTTAGAAAACGGACAAGGACAATCGGGCGCCTGCTATGGTCAAGGCACAGTGCCTGTGTACAGAGGGGCAGCGTGAGCACTGAGGTCAGAGCTGTGCCACCGTGGAGGGACAGCCGCCACACATGCCGTGAGGACAGGGCCGAGCACCCTGGCAGCTGCGCTTGGACTATGTTAGCTGAGAAGATTATTTTCAGAACTAAGTAATTTAACACAGCACATAAGAATGAAAGACCTCAAGAATGAAATCCTTAGTTTAAAAAAGAAAAGAAACTGAAAAGATTCACTGTCATGACTAAAACATAAATGTATTTTGGGATTATAGCAGAAGAAATGGTTCAATTCATTTTTTTAAGATGAAGAAAATCTTAGCTTGAGGTAAATCCTCAAAACATAAAACCCCTAAAGCAAGCAATTTTGATCTCTAAAGTAAGCAACAGCTCTTTTTTTTGTGGTACTGGGGATTGAACTCAGGACCTTGCACTTGCCAGGCAAGCACTTACTCTACTGAGCTATCTCCTGGGCCCCAACAGCCTCTTACTATGGTAAAAACATCACCTCTTGCTATTAAAATTTAGAGCCTGTGCTTCCAGTATCTGATAAAAATTTCTGTCATAAAATTTGGTGTTTCTTTTCCTCTACAAAATAGACATGCAAAATTGAGTATCCTGACCACATATTTTCAGATTTTTTTTTTTTTGGGGGGGGGGTCTTTTTTTTGAGAGGGTCTCGCAGTTCAGGCTGGCCTTGAAGTCACTTTTGTAGCCCAAGCTGGTCTTGAACTCACACTGATCCTCCTGTCTCAGCCTCCCAAGTGCTGGGATTACAGGCATGAGCCACCACACCCGGCTTCAGATTTCAAAGTACCATTAATGTTATTATTAATTTATCTTTTAACTACTACTCATCAAAAATTAAAAGCTACTAAAGATCACCTGAGAAGCAGGCATCATTTTAAACACTGCATCCATTTATTTATTCTATTAAACTGGTAACACTAATTACACACCCCCTTTTTTTGAGTTTTTGTTTTGAGACAAGGTCGCACTATATAATTCTGGCTGGTCCTGAACTAACCATGCAACCCAGGTTGGCCTGGAACTCACAGTGATCCTCCCACATCAGCCTCCTGAGTGCTGAGATAACAGGCATGAGCTCCCATGCCTGGCAATTCTTTCTTATTAATAATGCTTTTTGGGGGCTGGTGAGATAGCTCAGTGGTCTGAAGCGCCTCCTTAGGCAAGCTTAGGCAACCACAGGAATGGGGATTTGATCCCTGGCACCACATGCTGCACCAGCCCCACTCCCTGGGTAGGTTGAGCTGGCCATAAAATAAATAAAGTTTTTTTAAAAATGCTTTTTGGCCAAACAAATTTAACTTAATTCAATAACTTTTAAATTGAAGGCTATCCACTGTAGTTTTCAGTGAAGAATAATTGGAAATAGCACTTCTCATGACTGCCTTTTCTTTAATTTGATTCAGACTACATACATAGGCGTCCTCGCATATGTGATGCCACATGCTCAGACATATAAAATATTGAAGATAAATGTATTTGTGAAACAAATCATTAATATGCATATACACATGCATATATTTGTTACCTGTATATTTCTAAAGTTCACCAGTTTGAAATGGACACATCTTAATTTTTCGTCCAAAACTTCAGTAAGAAAGATGATATGAGAGGGTTCAAGAGCTTTACTGTACAACGTGGTGACTGCAGTTGCTAACACTGTATTGTATTCATACATACATAAGTATATGTACATATGTATATATATTGCTGAGAATCAATTCTAAGTACTCTCACCACTAACACAGGAGATAATGAACACACTTTATCCCACAATGTATGTGCATAAATAATATACGGCACATAACAAGCATATATTTTTCATTTGTTAGTATGTTTTGTCCAAAATAAGCCAGCTGGAATTCTAAGTATCTAAGTGAACACATGCTTCTCCATTCTGGGCTCCACTCCTCATGGTTTTGTTTCTTGGGATCATTTAACTCCATGAAGTATATATTTTAGCATCACTTTTTCATTTGTCAACTTTAGAAAGAACTGTTTATGCCTCCTACTAAAAACTGAGGATTAGCTACTTGCTTGAAAAACTTACCACCCAGGTTTGTTCTCATGTGATTTTTACGTTTTTCTTTGGTCACCTATGTAACTTCAAATAACATCCTTATCCTTGTTGTGTCACCTTTTATTTTATTTTATTTTATTTTTTTGTGGGACCAGGGTTCGAACTCATGACCTTGCACTTGCCCAGCAGGCACTTGTGCCTCGGAGCTATCTCCCCAGCCCCCTGTGTCACCTTTTAAAGGAACCTTTTTGTTGCCCAGCACGAGGCATGAGATTACCATACCTCATTCCCTTTCCCTCCACCTCTATGTTCCCCTCCCTTTTCTGCAAACTCCGTTCTTAAATGGTGTTACTAACCCATTTATTTTGTTTATAGCAAGCCTTCAGTATTCCTATTTAGGATGTGTCTAAAAATTGAAAACCAATATAATGCGTTATATATGTATCTGCACGTGTAAAATCCTTCTAGTTCCACAGCTGGGATCACATTTCATTTTCTAAGACCTTTGCTCCTACTCAGAAAAACTGACAATATTTTCAAAATGGTTCTTTTCTTATATTGTATTAATGACTCAAACATTATATTCTTTTAAACTTGTTTTCTATTTAGAACATGATTTTTTTCTAGCTTTCTAACATTTCATTAATTTCTAATAAAAGTTCTTTTATTAAGAAAAATGGGCCGGGCGTGGTGGCTCACGCCTGTAATCCCAGCACTCGGGAGGCTGAGGCAGGAGGATCGGTGCGAGTTCGAGACCAGCCTGGGCTACAAAAGTGAGCTCAGGACCAGCCTCAACTGCATAGCGAGACCCTGTCTCAAAAAAAAAAAAAAAAAGTATACTTTTAAGCCTATCACGAGTACTTATCTATGTCTTGCAATTCATCCCATTCTTTTCAAAGTTCTTTTTCTTGGATCTTCTTTCAAAAACCTGTTGTATGGGTACTACCGTGGAATTTCTTTGCTTTGGCCTCGCCTATTCTTGAATTACATATTCCTGGGTTGTTTTTCTTTCTTTTCTTTTCTTTTTTTTTTTTTTTTTTGAGATAGGGTCTTGCCATGTAGTTCAGGCTGGACTGGTTTTGTACTCCCTTATATAAAGTAATAGAGTGTTTGTGTATAACCTATACACATCTCATAATTTTATTTTACTTATTTATTTATTTATTTGTTTATTTAGTCTTTTTTGAGACAGGGTCTAGCTATGCAGTTCAGGCTGGCCTTGAGCTCACTTTTGTAGCCCAGGCTGGTCTCGAACTCGCACCGATCCTCCTGTCTCAGCCTCCCAAGTGCTAGAATTACAGGCGTGAGCCACCACAGCTGGCTCATCTCATAATTTTAAGTCACCTTTACATTTATTATCATACCTACTACAATGCAAATGCCATGTAAATAGTTGTAGTAATATTTAGGGACTGATGAAGGAGAAAAGGTCTGTACATGTTTAGTACAGATGCTATTATTTTTTCCAAACATTTTTGATCTGTAGGATCACATCATGTACCGTCTCATACTCTATATTTATCTTTTCAAGTTCTTGATGATTTTTAAAACAGAATACATTAATCTTTTAGTTTTAAAATATCTTTGGAACTAGGCGTGGTGGCACACGTCTGTAATCTCAGCACTGGGGATGCTGAGACAGAAACATCACTGCAAGTTCAAGATCAGCCTGAGGGCAACAAAATGAGCACAAGGCCTGCCCAAACTTCATAATGCGTCCTTGAAAACAAGAAAAAAATCAAAACAAAAAACAATCCCAACCCCCTGCCCAGCTGTTTAAAAGAAGTCCTCTACTCCAAATATCATGAAAAACATCCTTATAGAAGGTCAATCAGCTTCCTATTTCTACTGCAGTAAGCAAGTTACCACAAATTACTGGTTGAAAACAACATGAATTTATTATTCTACAGGTCTAGAGGTCAGGAGTCCAAAAGTCTCATGGGCCTGAAAACCAAGTGTCCAAGCTGGATCCTCTCGGGATGCTCTAGAGGAGAACCAAGTCTCTGGCCTTTTTCAGTTTCTGGCGACTTCACCTATTCCTCCCTGGCCCTGCATCACTTCAAAATTTGCTGGCTATCACAGCTCCTTCTTTGACTACGGCCTTCCTGCCTGGCCCCCTCCCTTCAAGGACACTGGAGCTATTGCTGATCCGGGCTAAGCTGCACCTCCAGGAGGCTCATGTGACTCACAAAGCTCCTTCTGCTATGCAAAGGAACATGTGCACAGGGTCCAGGGCTAGGTGTGGACATCACTGGGGGAAGGGTCCATCATTCAGCCCGCACATTTCCAAGGGTCACTAATTCACTGACAGACAACTATAATGTAATTAATGACAAATGCGAATTTCACACAATTAGACAATGGTAAACTGACAATATTTTAAGATGCAGTATGATAGGAAATCCAAATCCTGTTTTCAAGATAGTAGCTAGCCCATTATGGAGTTTATTTTCACAAAAGTAGATTTTTATTTTTATAGAGTAATGTATCATCACATTTTCCTAATTCTACCTCAAGCTTTAAACCTGGTAAAGGATGGGCCCGGCGGGATGGCTCAGTGGTCTAAAGCGCCTGCTTGGGGAAGCTTGGGCAGCTTCAAGGGCTGCGGTTCGATCCCCGGCACCACATGCTGCGCCACCCCTGCCTTCGAGGCAGGCTGAGCCGGCCATAAAAATGAGTGAATACACAAACAAAGGTTCTGAAACGAGAAAAAATAAATAAATAAGTAAAATAAAAAATTCTTAAAAAAAAAAAAAGACCTGGTAAAGGATGAATATAAAAAGGAGGCAAAGTCACGTTGAAGGTTTTTACTGCTCCAAATTAGAACATAAGACAGGAGGATACCAACATAGCAAGTATCAGTTACAGCTGTAGTTAAAGCTGCTTGAAGGGAGCTGGCCTAATAACTCAGCGGATTAAAACACTTGCCAGCAGGTGCAGGCTCTGGGGTTCAATCCTAGGGCCTGCCATGCTGGCCTGCTCATGGGGCACGCTGAGATGGCAACTGAGACTGGGCACGGTGGCGCACACCGGTAATCCCAGTTCTTGGGAGGCTGTAAACAGGCAGATCACTACGAGTCTGATCTAGTAGTGAGACCCTGAACACCCTGTAGACCCTTCCCTTAAAAATAAAAATAAAAAAACAAACACTGCTTGAGGATAATGGCTGTCCCATGGGGATAAATACAACTAGTCAGAATTTTCAAATAGGTACTTCATTAATAGTTACTCATTGCTACTAACATTCTAGACATGTTAGGTCAGAATTCTAGTTATGTCAAAAAAATATTAGTGGTTCAGAGACATCAATATGCTTTATCTTGGTATAATAAGGCCCCCAAAAAACAGCAGATAGCTTTTGGTCCTGAGCCTATCCCTAATACTCTATGAGATGAAAAAAAAAAAAAAAAAAAAATCAAAGAACTTTCCTAGTACTTAAATGCACCATTTATACAGTCAGGATTATAGCACATTATTGCAGTAACTAAACAATACACACTATTTACATACTATTAACTTTCAAAGATAAATGAATGGCAAGCCAATTGGGATAAATAAAACCTCTTTTTTTTTTTTTTTTTTTTTTTGTATTTTAGGGAACGGTCTATAGGGTGTTCAGGGTCTCACTACGAGATCAGATTCATAGTGATCCACCTGTTTACAGCCTCCCAAGAGCTGGGATTATAGGCACACATGTCACCATGCCCAGTCTCAATTGTCATCTTAGTGCACCTCGCTGGCAGGGCCAGCATGACAGGCTGTGGGGACTGAACCCCCAAGCCCCTGTGCTGCTTGCAGGCGCTTTAATCCATTGAGCTATTTCGCCAGCCCCAAAACCTCTATTTTAAATGACTGCCTATCTGCAGCCATAAAGTAACTCTCTCAAAACCTCTGTCCCTGTTTTCCTCCTTTCTACCTCTCCCTCAAATTATCTGTGTCAAATTACCATCTATTTCCAATAAGAGATGGATTATAAATCAGAATGTTTTACTGTTCATAACTTTCAATTAACATTAAAGTTTCCCAATTTGAACCATCCACTGACTTCAAAACTTCTTTTAGCATAAGATAATTAAGTATAGGTTGAATATTCCTAATCTAAGACTTCAAAATCTGCAGCACTTTTATATCTAAAACTTTTATAGGACTGAGATCACAGTCAAACAGTTTTAGATTTTGGAGCATTTCAGATTTCACATTTTGGAATGCTCTACTGGTAATAAAGTCTATGCAAATATTCTAAAATTTGAAAGAAAAAAATCACAAGGAAGTAGACATGCCCAAGCATTTCAGATAACGGATACTCAGCCTGTATGAATATATTATCATTTGCAATTTAAGATGACCATCAGGTTAGATATGAGCTGGGCATCCCTTCCAAACAGCCTCTTCTCCCAGGCTAGTCTCCTTCAGATGCTCTGGACTCAATCCACTTGGCTCCCAGGGCTGTCAACTACCTAGGGCTAAGAGAACGAATCCCTACAACACAGAGTCAGTTCCAGCACTGTCAAGCTCAACCTCACCACTACACAAAAGCATAAACTTTTCTACTAAAACATTCAAAGGAGTTCATCTTCAGTCCTCTTTGCCTATAGTTGTAAACATTGGATGCTTAGCTTCATTGGATTTTTTGAGAGGCAAAGATACTCTTGATTTTACTGACCAAAAATAAAAAGGAAAAAAGTTTTCCCCAGAAAACTAAGGGGTTAAAGTTTGGGAAATGCTGATAACTGTAGTCTAGAAAATATGTGAAGAACTTTACCTTTAGCTGGCCAGCGATGTCGCAGCAGCTGACTGTCTTACCACGCAAGAGACTAAGGTTCAGGGTCAGACTAACGGTTCTGACGTCCTGGGCTGGACACATAGTTGAAGAGAGACACCAAGGAAGGCGGCCAGCCCAGCCCCTCACACAGCATCCCTTCCTGGTTAATCCATGGTGTGACAATGATACTGACTGGCCTCGTTCTGCCAGTGAATGGCAGGGCACTGCAATGATGGCGCCTAGAAATGAACAGGAGCGATTGGGAATAAAGGGGGGAGGGGGAAAGGTGGCCACGATGAAGAAATGAATAAAACTCCAAACTATGTTACACCTCACTGTTATACCTACTATGCTGATAGCACAATGATAGAAGCAATGGGGAAAAGATGAAAAAGAAAACCAAAAGAAAAATTACCAACCTATTCAAATTTTTTGAGTTTTCTGAGAATCTGGGTTTGTATCCTACAACCTGACTACATATAACTACAAGGAAAGGTTGACTCAGTTTAGCTCATAAGCCTATAAGTATTTTCATCATTAGTGTTTCTAAATTCTATGATTTAGTTTTGCTTTTTATTACAGCAAAAATTCAACCCACAGTATTAAAACAGATCACACTTACCAAACAATTCCTTGGGCTCCTGAGCCAATTGGTTTCAACTGCTGGTAACGTTTTAGGACAGTGAAAGTTGAGTCTGCCACTTGCACACTGTAAAACTGACTATCGCATTTACTGTCACTCATGATGTAGTGTCATACAATATTCCAAAGAGTTGATACCGCTGACAAGATTCCTTAAAAGAGAAACAGAACGAACATTCATGCTTACAGAAATATCCAGGCACAGCCCTATAAGATAGGGCAATAAACATAAAATAATGTGGCTCTAAGTTCATAAACTCAGTTTGACCAAGTGCTGAACTGAAGCAAGCCAAGAAAATGCAGAGACGTTTCACTAGTATAAGTCCACTATGAAAGAAACTGATTTTGAGGCCTAGTGAGATCACATTAAGGGTCTAGGCTATATAAAAATTTTTTTTTTTCAGAGAAAAGAACTCACACATCATTAGTAGGCACACCACTAAATATTTCTCAGCAGTTTGCTTCCTATGGCACCAACTTAAGTATAGGATCTCAACCAGAGCTGGGGACATTATTTCAGAATGATTGCTTCTACGATTCCTAAAGAAAAGCAAACAGACCAGTCTCCTTCTAAGAGCATATTCAGGTTAAAGTGGTTACCCAAAAAGCAACATTCACATACCAGACAGACAGGCGTGAAGACTGGTGACCTTGCTGTGTGTTCTGTGCACCATGGACTGAACTGTTTCAGGAGGGTAGGTGTGGAGATGGACTGCAGATGGACTGCATGCCCCGGCACCCTACAAACTGCTGTGTCCCTGCAGTATAAAATAATAATACTGCAGTTTATTTACTTATTTAATGTATTTGGTACAGGGTCTTGCCACACAGCTCAGACTCAATGATTCTTTTGTTTCAGCCTCTCCAGTGCTGGGATTACAAGCATGCACCACCACCCCCAGTTTCCGTGGGCTGCACAGTGCACTGGGAGTGGTACCAGGGATTGAACCAGGGTCCTTGCACTTACGAGGCAGGTGCTTAGGTCACTGAGCTATCTTCCTGCCCTTGATCTTTTCTTTTTTAAATTAAAAAGTCAATAATAAAATTATGTAGGCCACCACTTAATAGTGTTTAAAAACATGGAATTAAAATACCTTTCTATAGCTGCCTTAAGTTCCTGCTGTTTTGCTCTACTATCTAATACTTCACATCTGCTCAGTGAACTTTCTGTTGTGATCTATAGTGCAACAAATTATGTCTGGATTTCCCTTAAACATGAAAATAAATTAACAGCTACATCAAGACTTCAAGCCAAATTAATAGTTTCTCCAAATAACCACTGCCCCATATTTTTCTCATCATTTTTGAGTCTGGCCAGCTAGGCCCACTGACAGCCATCAGGACACCGTCTAGTGAGCAGCAGACATGCATAACTGCCCACCCTGACCCTACTGCAGAGCCCTTGGCCCCAGTTTACAATGCGGCAGCCCCGAGCTCAGTGAGCTAGAACGCATGCTCAGGCTGCCCTGCTGTGAGGTGATGGGTACTCACATGTACCTGGCCCAGTGGGTCACTGTCCTCAGAACTCTCAGTTACCACAGCATCAAACACTCTAAAGACAAAATACGGAGGGACGCCACAAAAATTCAACTGACCTTCACTGATCTGACACACGCTATACCACTGAATGGTTCCCTACAACACTGTTCCATTTTGACTGACATTTGAATGAACATCCTTTTCTAAAGATTAGCTTATTCAGTTTTTAAGAGACCAAAACAACATTCAAAAGCTGCCTTTGTACATGAAAGTGATAAGCATTCTAAAGGCACAGCTAGGAACCAGCCTTGTAGTAGCATATAATTCACTATTTTGGGAGAGAAGCGTAATGAGACCATTAGCCATATGTATAAAAGCATAAATAAAACATAAAGACATAAGCAGAAGAGACTCAACAGTTTGACAGAGGCGCAGAAGACCCAGCAGGCAGGCTTCTGGGAGGAGGAAGCATCTGCCTAAGGCAGTAGAGGCACAGCGTAAGTTGACTGTATCCACAAGAAGTGAACTACTCAGCTTGGCTAGCAAGGACAGGTAAATCTGAGATGGGGAGTTTGGTTTTGGACAGGAGAATGTGAAAAGCTAAAAGAGCAGCCATAGGACTTTAGCACAGGCCGCTGATCCACTCCGGAACCCACCCCTTCCTGACTTTAGTAACAGCACCAACCTGTCCATACTGGACAAATGGTTGACAGACACCTGACAGCTTTCCTAGTAGCCAGCCATGGCCAGAGGATTAATTTCTGACCAATGAAGACGAGTAGGGTGTGTACTAACTCCAGATCATGTGCTTGCATCAAAGCTGCTTGCTCTCTAAGGTATCCTGCCTTGCTACTTGGTCCCTGTCTCATGCTGGAGATGGCATAGCTTTCTGCCTGCCCACTAGATGGACTCAGACCCTGGGCAGAGAAATGCCCCATTTAAGACCTGCCCAGACTGAAACAACAAACCTTGCTGAGCAATTCTGGAACTCTCTGCTATAGCTGCTGCTAATCTAGGTTAACTTCACTGAATATTCAGAGTATACCCAATCATATTATGGCTCTAGAATTATTATTATTATTATTATTATTTTTTTTTTTTTTTGGTCTTTTTGAGACAGGGTCTTGCTGTGCAGTTCAGGCTGGCCTTGAGCTCACTTTTGCAGCCCAGGCTGGTCTCAAACTCGCACCAATCCTCCTGCCTCAGCCTCCCGAGTGCTGGGATTACAGGCGTGTGCCACCACGCCCGGCTAGAGAATCTCTGATTTTTTTTTTTTTTTTTTTTTTTTTTGGTGGGACCAGAGTTTGAACTCACAACCTTGCACTTGCCAGGCAGGCACTTGTGCCACAGAGCTATCTGCCCCACCCCTAGAATTATTAATATAATTTTTTTGGAAGGGGGACCAGGTTTTGAACTCATGACCTAAGCTTTGAAATAATTCTACAATTAAAGGGGCTGGGGAGGGGCCTGGCGGGATGGCTCAGTGGTCTAAAGCGCCTGCTTGGGAAAGCTTGGGTGGCTTCAGGGACCGCGGTTCGATCCCCGGCACCACATGCTGCGCCAGCCCTGCCATCGGGGCAGGCTGAGCCGGCCATAAAAATGAGTGAATAAACAAACAAAGGTTTGGAAACAAGAAATAAATAAATAAAATAAAAATTATTTAAAAAAAAAAAAAGGGCTGGGGAGATAGCTCCATGGCACAAGTGCCTGCCTGGCAAGTGCAAAGTTGTGAGTTCGAACCCCGGTCCCACCAATAAATAAATAAATAAATAAATAAAATAAAGTGCCCTTATTAGGCTGAAAAAAATCTAAGACTAACACAGCTACCTTTGTGTCACATTTATGGTTTATCAAGGCAACCAGAGAAAGGTTATGCTTTAGCTATTAATGAATCTGTATTGAGATTTTATTTTAATAAAACAGAGCATCAACTGGGTTCAGAAAACCAGTTTTACAAATTGGGAAGCACGGCTGGGCGTGGTGGCGCATGCCTGTAATCCCAGCACTTGGGAGGCTGAGGCAGGAGGATCGGTGTGAGTTCGAGACCAGCCTGGGCTACAAAAGTGAGCTCAAGGCCAGCCTGAACTGCATAGCGAGACCCTGTCTCAAAAAGAAAAACAAAACAAAACAAAACAAGACAAAAAACCCAAACTGGAAAGCACGAGAACTTCCACTACAGCCTCATCAGCTACACTTGAGACCTTCAGATGCCACCTCTACTCCCATGCAGCGGGCACCAGCCCCTCTCCCTGGTTCTGCGCACCTTGCTGGTCCAGCACAGCTTCATCTTCACCGTGCCTGCACAGGGGCGCACTGGGCTGTGTGACCTCACAACAGGTTTTGCAAGTCTACCTTTTCAAAGCTGAGCCCCTCAGAAGTGTGTGTGCATGTGTGGACATGAAGGAACGTCCCGGTGGTGTGCCTAGCATGCACAAAGACCCTGCCACGATACCCAGAAACCTATTCCCCTGACCCCACCAGAAAAGCAGGGAGGATAAAGCGTGAGTGAGTAAGTGTAGAGAGCTGGCCATGCAGGAAGGCTTCGTGGAGGAGGCAAGACCCACGCTCCTTTGCTCAGTGTGAACTCAGGCTCCAGGACATGGATATTTTCACACATGTTACTAAAATGTACTACAAGGAATAGCTAATGAAAGATTTACATGCATGTGCATTTTAATCTCACAACTATAGTTCCATAAATGCATCTGCCAAATATGTGCATGATTATTCAAAGGTATGTATATAAGGGATCCTGTCTGCAGCACTTCTAACAAGCAGAAAAAAAAATCAAATAACTTAAAAGATACACTGTAGGTCAAATGAATAAATGATGGCACAAAAACAAAGCCATTAAATACAATACAGGGCCAGGGGCTGGGTATATAGCTCAGTGGTATAAGTATAGCCCTGGCAAGTGCAAGGTTCCAAGTTTGATCCCAACCACCCCCCAAAAATACAGGAGCTTTATACAGTGCAATGGAAAGATGTTTAATACATATTAAGGAAATAAGACATATGGAAAGATTACTCATAGTATAGTCCAATCTATTTAAAAATACACAAATGCTCTCTATGCTAGGAAGTAGAAAGTGAAAAATGAGAAACTTGCTCTCATAACTTTCTGTTGTTTTTGAAAAAAAATCATATGCCTCTTTCTCATTTTCAAAAAAGTGCTGATTAAGAGGACAAGACCAGCCTGAACTGCATGGTGAAACCCTGCCTCAAAAAGTGAACACAAAAATCAATTAAACAAAGCATTTCAAGCAGAAAGCTGCATAATGATCCTTCTGACTTTCATGGAGGACAAGTGTGAGGCAGAGGAGAGCAGAGAACAGGCCAGGCACCAGGGACACACTTATAAACGTCCAGAGAACAACTCGGAGGGCCCATTAGTATCTCTAATGTGCAAAGGGGAAAATGAGACTTGGCAACAGTAAGGGAGCTGTCTGCGTTCCCAGGACTGACACATGCTTGACCATGGTTTTCATCTCCTTCCAACACACCACTCCAGTAACTCTTAATTTCATTTATAAATCCACATGTAAAGGGCCCAGTATGTACCGGGCCATAAAACACAAACCTTCTCATTTTATCCTGTAGTTCCCTCTACCAAAGTATTTTTCCTGTTGCTGATGAAGAAAGGGGATTCAGTGACCCACCTCAATTAATCCTTTAATCACACTAAACTTTCAGAATACCCAAGACGTGCACTTTTAAATAATCGATGTTAAAGGCAGATTCTCAGACTCTGTTACCCTCTGTTCCCTGAAATCTTTATTGCCAACTTACTCTATTTTTCTACTTTGAATCTTAGGAACAAATGGCTTAGCCTAACAATGTAACTTCTCTTTTTCTTTTTGCAGTATTGGGGATCAACCGCAGAGCTCTACCCCTGAGCTGCATCTCCAGGCCAAACTCATCTTGATAACCAAGAAGCTCATAGGGCCACCGTTCTGAGCAGCAGTCCCTAACTTCAGTATACACTGTGACTTGGAATCAACAAGCATGCACTTACCACTGTACCTACTGCTCCACGCTGAGGACCCAGCTTCCAGGCACCCTGGTCTGTCTGCTTTCAGGCTCTCCAGCCCCCATTCCCAGCCATGGATAAGGTCTTCACACAGCTCCCTGGGCGGGCCACGACAAAAAAACTAGCCCCGCCCCCATGCCAGTAACTTCTAAATCAGCCCACACTAGAGATGGATCCGCAAGAGAACCTGTATACAAATGCTTGGGGAAGCTTTATTTGTAACAGGTTAAAACTAAAAACAACGTCCTTCAGTGGGTGGATGGTTAAGCAGCTCTATGTCCGTACTGCAGCATACTGCCCAGCACTGAAAGAACCAATTACTAATACACTTAACAGCCTGGGGGACCTCAAGGCGCTCAGAGACTCTGCATCTGCCAATTCAACCAATCACAGACAAAAACACGCAGTAAGATCCATGGGTACAAAGTTACACTCACACAGGAGTAACTTTAGGTGTACCACTGCACAGTGGGGGAGCCTAAAGACATCTAAGTACTGTGCATTTCGACTATTTAAAAAAAAAAAGTTTCACCTTAGAAAAACAAATGGTCCAGCATGGTGACATATGCCTATAAACCTGGCATTCAGGAGGGTCCAAGTTCAAGCCCAGCCTGTGACTTAGCAAGACCTCATGTGAAAATAAAAAAGGGCTAAAGATGTAGCTCAGTGAAAAGGCCCTGGGTTTAAACTCCAGTGCAGGGAAGAGACAAGGAAGGAAGGAAGGAAGAAAGAAGGAAAGAAAGAAAGGAAAGAAGGAAGGAAGAAGGAAAGAAGGCAGGAAGGAAGGAAAGGAAGAAAGGGAGGAAAGGAAGGGAACATTGAGATGAATGCCAGAGCTTATTTAAATGTTATATAACATATGGCATACACGTATCAAAATATAATTAATGGTACCTCATTAATGTGTGATTCTTATTCATTATGTATCGGTGAAAAAGGAAAAAAATCTGGGAAAAAGTACTGCACAAATTCAGTACAAATGTAGTATTTTTTCTATCATTTCCTCAATTAAATAGATACTTACTTTGTATTAGGTACTATGACTAACCTAGAGGTCACTTAAAAGTACATGGGAGCCGGGCGTGGTGGCTCACGCCTGTAATCCCAGCACTCGGGAGGCTGAGGCAGGAGGATTGGTGCGAGTTCGAGACCAGCCTGGGTTACAAAAGTGAGCTCAAGGCCAGC
>PVJA010013011.1:0-50605 GCA_004027025.1 Myocastor coypus
GTACATATAAAGCCCAGCAGCTTCCAGAAATTACTATGGTGCCTGGGAATCCATCCCAGAAGCTAAGGAAATATTGCTATAAGTTGTTGTCGTGAATGCTTCACATACTAAAGTGTGGAAATCTTAGGCCATTATTCTGATTAAGGAAAGGCTTAGAGTAGCTCAATCCCTAATTTAAAAGTACACAAACAAACAAAAAGAATTGTGAATATAAATTACTCTTAAAAATGAAGAAGCATCTTGCTTATGAGAGATCGTTGGAACTCAAAAAGTAGTTGACTCAATTTTTAGCAAAGAAAGTCACAAAAATAAAGGCTCATGTTTCAAGATGGCTGTGTTCAAAATAGCACGGCTTCTCTGGAACATGGCTCAGAGCAGCCAAGGATGCCATTCAAGCCAGAGCAACGTTTTAAGAGCAGATGTTTGCGACCCCGACAGTTAATCACAAACAGTAAATAAGGCTTTAGCAGCCGGGCACTGGAGAGACTGTTGTTTGTGTCAAGCAATCCGGACTCCATGAGTGTGCAGTGGAGATTCAGCAGCTCACTGGAGAAAGCTGCACAGCTGCCATCCAGTGGCAGGCTAGTGCCGGGGACGGACATTTTCTAAGTGTTTGTTGACTTGATACATGGTTTCAGGGTTAACCCTGAGGGGACCTGATTGACCTTATTAGATGTAAAAGTTACATATTCTTTGTAATATAGGTCTTGCTTTATCTTGGTCTTAGCCATCCAGCAGAAAAGTCTAACCATAACATATAAAAAGAAAAGCCATATTGATATGCTGAGTTGTAAAAGGTTTAAGTCACCAGCCCCCCATAATGCCAGATGACCTGATAATCCACTACCGTTATGGACTATTGGAGTAAATATACAGCTACCTTCTCTTCGTTCAATGAAAAGAAAGATCTGTAATAATGAGGTTTAGACAAGAAATCATGTAGGCATCTTGTACTTTGAACAACTATGATGAAGACAACATTATGCAATGTATTAACTATTGTAAAAAATAATAATTAATTTTTAAAAAATAAATAAAAAAGAAGTTAGATAGAATTTTTAAAAATCAGTAAGTGTAATGAAATCTGGAGAAAACTTAATCAGCAGCATGGGAAAATGAATAAAGATCACTTCCCAAAGAGCATAAATAAGACTCAAAAAGAACTACTAATACTCAAGGCAGAAAAATAACCTAACAAATGACAATGTTTTCAAACATCAAAGTAAACCACCAAAAGAATAGCCAGGACAATGTTCCTGATGTTACCTGGTCCATGATTTTGAATAGTATTTTTCCATGTAATTACTCAGTGACATTTATTACTGAAAGTATGTTCTAGAAACACATTCAGGGATATAGTTCTTTCCTTCTGTGGCAACACACACACACACACACACACACACACACACACAAAATCAAAAGAGTCATATTATACCTATTAATGACTCAAAATTTTCCTCAGTTTTAAATTGGCTGTAAGTTTCTCCTTCACCATGTTTTCATTAGATTTTGTCATAAAACATATATGACTATTGTAACAGGTATAATTTCCTTTTATTCATGTTCTAAAATTCTGCCATATTGGAATTATCAATCACATTGAACTCATTTAAAATTTCCTATAAAATGCTGTGAAGCATATATTCTCCCTTCCTAAGAACAAATCTTTAGCAATCATTTTTCAGAAAGCTTTTCTAGGTTACAGTTTTAGTCAGATTCACTATTTCCCAGGGTCAATTTTGGTGTTCTATACTTCTCTTCAAAATTGTCTAACTTTAAACTTTTCAGTATAAAGCTCTGATTGTGTTCTTTCAGAATGGTATTTTAATCTCCTCTAGACCTGCAGTCATGACCTCCTTTTTTCATTTTGACTGTGTGTTTTCCCTCTTCTCTCTCCTTTGTGTCTTCTCCCTTTATTTAGCTCTTGATCATATTTGCCAAAGGCTTCTTCATCTTATTGATCTTTTCAAAGAACTGGCTTTCTTTTTATTGGTCAGTTCTGCTGTTTTTATTTGTGTCCTATTTCATTAATGTCTTGTAAATACATTAATTTCCTCTTTTTACTATAAGGAGGTTTATTTCATTGTCCCTTTACAATTTTATGAAATTGCAGGTTTAGTTCATTCATTTCAATTATTGTTGCTTTTTATAACTGAATGCATATCTATATTGTTTTACTGTCAGTTTGATCATCCATCATGTGAGTGTCATGTGTGGTAACTCCCTCGAGGGGTCCAGGAAGTTAAGTTAGTCAGACCTGGGGCATCTGACAGTGATGGATTGAATCTAAAGCCTAGCTCTGCTACCTGGCAGTTGTGTGAAATTGACTCACTGTGTAAGTTCCCTGTGTTTTAAATTAGATTAATTATCATTCTGATGACATAAGGCTTTGTGAGGATCAAATATGTGGATACAGGTCAAAATCAAACGGTAATTCTATGTTGTAAGAATAGAACCAATATCAGCTAATAACTTTAATGTCAATATTGTCGCATAGACCTAAATAGTGATCTCCACTTTATCTATAAAATAAAGAGGTTATATAGAAGTCATAAGTAGGTGAGATGCTTCTAATTAAGAGATACTTCGTTCAGTAGTAAAATTGCTTCTGTGTAACTATTATACTTCATTTGAATGTTATCAACTTTTGGAATGTTTCTTAGTCATACTGTAAGCACAGCTAACATTTTTGAAGATATGCCACATGGTTAAAAGAAATTTGAAATGTGCATGTGTGTGTGTGTGTGTGTGTGTGTGTGTGTGTGTGTACATAGGTAGGTAAAGTCTTTGTGGAGGTGAGCATATTATGCCTTAATCCCATGCCTGTATAATGAAATTGTAATGTATGAGGATCTATAAAGTGTGTGGCCTACACTACTGCAGCAGTTCTACTTGGCTTGGGCCAGCATTCAGCAATATCCACAGAGGCAATTTCCTGTGTCTTCTTCTCTCTTCGCATTTTATTTGTTTTCTAACTTTCAGGACCTCATTACAACTTCTGGTCCAGTGAGAGCTCACTTTTGTTGGGTTTGTTTTCTTGTTCTTTAAATTTCACATTTTCAAAATACTTGATACAGGAGGCTAAATCTAATGCTTATGTTCAGCTTAGTATCTTAAAAGAGAAGTTACAATATGCATTCCTTAAATATGTATGTTATGAATCTTTATTGAATAGAAAGGTTAAATTCCAACTATTTGTTAGACATTCCTACTAATAAAACTCAGTAAAAAATGCTAATATATAAAAATAAATTTTATTTTTATTTTATTTTTTTATTTTTTATTTTTTTTATTTTATTTATTTATTTAATTTTATTTTTTTATTTTTTTATTTTTTTTTTTGTCTTTTTGAGACAGGGTCTTGTTATGCAGTTCAGGCTGGCCTTGAACTCACTTTTGTAGCTCAGGCTGGTCTCGAACTCGCACTGATCCTCCTGCCTCAGCCTCCCGAGTGCTGGGATTACAGGTGTGTGCCACCACGCCTGGCATAAAAATAAATTTTAAATGGTACTGACAAAGTGTAGCAATTTTTCTTTTGATTTATTTATTGTGCATATTTTAACTATTTTATAACTTTATTCTCCAAACTAAGTTATTATGTCATTAGAAAGAAAAAGCATAAGAAATATGAGTAAAAGGTGACAAAAATGTTTATACTTCTGACTTCTCGGAGTTCACGTGCTCAAGTTGGTTACAAAGCAGGCTATAAAGTATTTAAAATAATGATATGAAATGGCTTTCATATGTGTTCATTATACTTTCACCTCTATAAAACTGGCAATGTATCTTTGCAGTCCTTCACTGAATAGTTTCAAGTTTACCACGTATATTTCCATGAAATTTAGAGCACTGGAGTCAGCAGAAGCTGAATTCCAATATTTGACCAGGCTCATAGTTAAAATTTATTAAGAATATCTAATTCATGATATTGAAAGAAAAATTTATTTTGTCACATCTTAACTTATAACATTAGGCGTGGGACTATTATGGAACAAAATTACTAGGTCATTATATTATTTTTATAAATCATTATGTTATTTTTATTACTTTTTATCATTTTTATAATTCTGTTTATGTTTAGATTGATTTGGACACAAATGTTTCATTTTATTCTTTTTTTCCTGTACTGATTTATAATTATCTTCCATCTCAGACTGACCAGAACCACTTACACATTTGCCTCCAACCAGATATATTATAGGATTTCCCAGTTAGTCCATTACTGTGTGCGCCTGTATTTCAGAGCCCTCGATACCTACTGGGATGGGCCACATGATCCGATCATGTAGGGTGAGAAAAATAGAATTATTTACACATTTTTGTCCCACTTTTCAGTTCTTCTCTACAACCTAGTTGTACATCTAATCTAAAAATATTAGATGAGATATTAAAGATGGTACACGTTTAACAGAACAAGAGGAAAGGTATCCAATCATGGCTGCTATATTGCTCATTGTTGTCTTCAATGAGGTTGCTCAAATTATAAATATCAGCATATAGATTTGATCAAAGTAAAAATTTTAAACATTAATTACTACCTTTTAAAAACTAATACAAATCAGGAGTACAATCATCTCTGCTATCTTGTTTATATGTCTTCATGGGCTTTCTTCCCTTTTTTCTTTCTTTTTTGCTTTCCCTCATTTCAATTGTTTATTCCTTATATTCATTTCTTTCCATTTTACTCTAGCTGTTATATCTTTCAGATTTTATCTACTCTTTCATGTTCGTGCACTATTGAGAAAATATAATGTTTACCCATGCGGATCTGATATATTTCAGTTATGAGTATAGCCTTTTTTCATCCAGTTACCTATAAAGGCCTCAGGTTTTATCTTTCTTTACAGTTAAGCAGTACTACATTCTAGAAAAATACCATATCTTCTGTTTACCAATTTCTCAGGTGTGAAGAATTTGCAGTTTTTTTCAAGATGTAGCTATGACACATTGTGTTGCTATAAACATGGGTGCACATATATCACTACTGTATGAGGTTTTCAGTGCTTTTACAAAAACACCCAGAAGGGAAGTGGGCGGGTTGAATGGGACTTCCACTCCTAGATTTTTTATGAGTCTCCACAGTGCTTTGCATAGTGGTTGTCCCAGTCTGCAGTCTCATCAACCCTGCAGAAGGATTCCTTTTCCCGCACAACCTCTCCAACATTTGTTATTAGTTGATATGTTTATGATTATCGCTTTTACATGTTGATTTGAGAAATGCCCTTGCATATGGCTTTATGGGCATTTCAGCTGAAAAGTGAGAAGTTGCCTCACTCCCTTCTGTATTATTAGACAAGCAAACAGCAAGCCTAAGGAACACACAAACCTCAAAATCATAGTGGTTAAATTGAATGAAAGTTGTTTCCCTAATTTAAAAATTGAGTGGAAAAATTACTTAAATTTGTGAAGTATCAACTTTAAGTGTAATTGTTAAAGAATACCAGTATCTTCTCTAATATTCTATAATTGTATAATTTATGCAATCCATTAAACATAAAATGCTTAAACAAAATGCTTAAACATTTGTGGGGGAACCCTCAACTAGGAATTAGAGAAGTTGAAAGCAAAAATCTAGCCAGAATGGTTCACTTTGTATATTTCTTTTCTGGAACTGCTGTAATGAAAAGGTACAAAAATGATACCTTGTTGCAACAGAAACCTATTATGTCAAACTTTTTGGAAACCAGAGCATAAAATTAAATTATGAGCAGGGTTACGATCTTTGGAAAGGCCATAGAGGAGGAATCCCTTATGGTTTCTTCTAATTTTCCAGATATCCTTACATCGTATCAATCCAGTCTCTCCCTCTGTTTTCACCCATGCTTCTCCCTGGCATGCCGGCGCCTCATTTCTTTTCATCAAAATACCAGTTTCCATTGAAACCAAAACTACTTATATCGCTGGGCGTGGTGGCTCACCCCTGTAATCCCAGCATTTGGGAGGCTGAAGCAGGAGGATTGGTGTGAGTTCAAGACCAGCCTGGGCTACAAAAGTGAGCTCAAGGCCAGCCTGAACTGCATAGCGAGACCCTGTCTCAAAAAGACAAAAAAAAAAAACAAAACAAACAAACAAAAAACTACTTATATCTATTATGACATCATTTTAAAGCTAATCACATCTCAAATATCTTCTTTAAAAATTTAACATATGCACAGTTATTGGGCATAGGAATTACAACACAATCTTTTGAGAGATACCATTTAACCTGCAATGCCTGATTTCTGCCTGAAAGAGTCCCTAAGACTACAAATAAAAGGCAGGAATGTGATCATTAATACAGAGTATCCAATCCCTAAACAAGGACTTCATTTTCTAGTACCTTCACCTAAGTTCTGTTTAATTCTATTTAATTCTACTTAAAATGTCTCTTTCGTTCCACTCCAACCTAAATTCTTCATATTCATGTGACTGATCTGCAAGTTTGGTTAGAGAGGCAAATATGCAGAGTGGCAGCTTTTCCCTTTCATTGCTTATGTCTTCTACCCTGTCCCATTCCTAGCAAATTTCTGTGAAAATTCCTGGTGGTGGTGGATCTACCACCTACATTCTGGGTGAGAATCTTCTAGAAACCCTATTCTAAAACCACGTGTGCTCTCATGGCATCCTGTCTTTAGACAATGCAAGGATTGAAACTCTCCTGCTCAGGTCAGTAAAGTCGCCACATTGTAAGTTTTGCCTGTTTGCGAGATGAGAAACACCTTTTGGGCTCCAGTGGATTCATGGTCGATGCATGTCTAGATTCCTAATATCAGTAAATCGATTGTCTTTTTATTCACTCTCCTATGGCCTAAAATAATTTTTAAAATACACTTGAATCTTTTATTGTTTTAGTAGTCTGATTCCTCCAAGTGATCTTGCCCCCTATTTTCTAGAAAGTCCCGGTCTTTTTTACTTAATCCTAGAAAAAATAATAGATTTTAACATTCATATAGATAATGTAAAAGTGAATATTACTAGTGATGTCTTCATGAAAAGAAGGATAAAATCAGTACTGAACTGAAATGAATAAAGGATACAAATGGCAAATTAAAATGAATTAACAAATAACAAACACAAGAAGAAAAGTTGAGAAAATTGGTTGAGAATAATAAATTCTATGAAAGAAGTGTACAGAAAATTCCTGCTACACAAGAGTAAAACACAAGTTAGACTTTCTACTCAATTTCTAGAGATGATATTAGAGCTGCTTTTTAGTATTTTTCTGCTAGCAATGCCAAGATCAACTCATAAACTAATGATTTAAGTGCTACACGTTTAAATTATTACACTACTTATGCTCTTGTTCATGCCGTCTCTTTGCCTGTAAGAATTTTCCTCACGTAGCTCACAGAGCTTTTTCCTTTATGCCATTTCACAGCCACCTCATTTTGTATCTTTATTTCCAGAAGTAAGATGTTAAAGCACAATCCGTGTGTGCTAGTGATTTTTAAATGATCATCAATAACTTGTTTCCAGAAAATAATCTATTTGACCTAGCTGCTTTTTTATCCAGTAATGGAAAAGTTAGAAAATAGCCAGAGGAAGATTTTAATTTCTCTCCCTGGAAAGTACAGAAATGGACTAAACTGATTTATGAACTAAATTCATATATTTGAGTGCAATTCAAGGCCAAATATTATACTGAGTTTTGTATTAAAATCTTCAGTATGATTGTAAACTATTTTTTAGGCCAGTAGTGGATTATCTCCGTGATGTGCTTTGTGAGTTTGGAGACAGAAAGCTAGAGTGTAATATGCATTTCAGCACTAAGTATCCTTGTTATACCCTGTCACTATGCAGGGCAGAAAAATAAAAGGGAAAGAAGTGAGACATGAAAAAGCGACATTTACTCTCCTGCTAAACAGTAGCCCTGCTAAGCACTACGACCAACAGCTCAGTATGAAGTCTTATAAGATGTTACATAAAAAGTAATAGTAGAACGTGTGTGTGACCAAGCAGTCAGTGACAGTGTTCAAAGCTTTTCAGTCAGCAGCAAGCACAAGAAAAAGACAGCACTTGGGAGCACAAGAGAGTGGTCTCAGTGTTCCTCAGTTCGATTCTACCTTCTGCTGTGAGCTCCAGTTCTATTTCTTTAGATGGACTCTCCCTCTAGGACTTAGCTGTGGGAGCGTGAAATGCAGCGACTTTAAGTGGGATGCCCACTACCATTTAGAGTAATTTTTCCCCAAAAGAATAAAGAATACAAAGCACAGCGCTGGGCCTCCACACTGGTGTGGTGGCACACACCTGTCATCCCAGCACTGGGAAGGCCGAGACAGGAGGATCACTATGAGCCTGAGCTGCGGAGTGAGACCCTGTAACAATAAACGAACAAACAATTTTAAAGAAAGAATAGAATGCAATTGTATGATAGTAAGAACCAATAATAGGAGGCAAACAAAGATCATTGAAAGTCCATAACTGTTACCACTAATTTTCAGACATTTCAAGAATCTATGCTTGTTTGAAGCCAAGAGGATTACAAATTTTGAAGCCATCAGTCATTTTTTTCTCCTATAATCCTCTTCCACAACTCAGGGTTCATATTTGGGTGAAAGTGACACAAAATATATCCAATATTTTTAGCTGGAAAACCAGAAAATCTCAATTAGAAATGATTTCACTAAAGGAAACATTACTGCACTTAAAAAGAGTCCCAAAGTTTATCACCCATTTTGATCCTATGTATGTATCTGATTATTCATACAAGAAAAACATCATGCTATTTAAATATATCTGTCTGAAATAAATCAGAAATAGATGTTAGTAATAAAAAGGAAAGTTCACAAAAGTAAAAAGAAAAAATACAAAAATTAATTGCAGAAGTGAAGCAGGCTTCAGGTAAAACAGAAGGTATAATTCTCATTGTTCTATACTGATAGACTGTATTGTTAAGAGTTCAGAAGTTAGGTTTAGGGGCCCAGGATGTAATTCAGCTGCACAAGTACCTGCCTGGCAAGCACAAGGACCTGAACTCTATTCCTGGTAAAGTACTCATGCTCCTAAACTAAAGGCACTTTCTGGTTTCATCACTTCTTGGGAGGGAGAGTTTTGTTGTTTTTACCAAACCATACCTAGTATATTTCATTTTCATCTTATTTTCTAAATTTAAGTCCATTATTCAATGCTTAGAGATGAATGTACTAGTTATTTCAAATGGAAGAAATGGTGCAGAGCTCATCACAATCACTGGGGCTATAAGGAAAGGATGTAACCTTACCTCTGAAGTAAACATTTATGTCTTAAAGCTGTATTAATGCTATAGACATGCAGTATAATTAATTGCTTTGAGTCCAGTGCATCAGATGATTAAACACTACATGGAAGACTTCACTGACTGATAAGCAAAGAGTATCACAATTATTGCATGACTGTCATGAGCAATGTCTGTGAACGCACCACCCCATAAATTCAGAAGACTCTTCCACTCTCTCTTTAAAATTTGTTCACGTGAATCCACCTGGTGTTTGCTACAGGGACACCTGCTGTGAATACTCTTTATTCCCTTCATTGTGCTTATTGTTCTTGCAAACTATGCATTTATTGGAAGACCTTCTCCACATTTATTTTCTCACTCAAACTTTAATTTACATGAATAGATCACTTTTTAAAACCCTGTTTAATAGTTCATACATGGTAGGGCACATTGCAGGTTCTAACTAAATGTATTTAAATAAAACATTGACTATATTCAGATATGCATACACATAAATACATATGTCAATACAAAGAACTCATTAAATTTGCATATTACATATTTAATGTAGCACATGAAAAAGCATTTTTAAATAAACTAATATGGTTCGTTTTAAGTAGTTTTCAGATAATTAGCTATCTACATGAGAGAATAAGACCTTACACAAAAATTATACATTTTGTATGCATTCAGTTTTTAATCTTTGGAATGAACTATAGAGAGAAATATCAGAAAAACTTTAGAAGACAATCTTTCATTTATCCATAAAATATTGAATACAATTTTTCTAAGCAAGCTGTGAAACTCCAAAAGTGCAAAATATTATATTGATAGATTTGGTTACCTAAAACCTGAAATACTTTATAGATTAAAAAGCAATAAAAAGTGAGATTTCGCCTGTGTTATTTACGACTTCAGATTATCTAAACATTATATGGTCAGAGCCATAAAAGGACTGAGATTTTATCTTACTACCTAGAAAACAGGTTGTCCTATAAGGTTCTTGGCTACGAGAGGAGATACAAGAAGAAATACAAACAGTTATTTATATACAGTGAGAGCAAGAGGCAGAACGTCTGAATTTCTAGTTTCCTTCTCCAAGACGCAATTCTCAAGGCAGAACAACATGGGCACGTGACAGCTGCACACACAGTGGGCTGCAGTATGGGAGGGCAACCCTGAGCTCAGAGAGTTCAAACGTTTATGAAAGGCGGTAAACATACCGGCCTTCTGCTGCAGAGGAAGATGCTTTCTCTGTTTTGCCAAGCTATCAACCAACATGTACTTTGCTGTGAAGAGAATTCTCTTTGCAGGCTGTTGAATATAAAAATATTTTTGAACAGGGCACTAGGTGAACCAATGCCTCAAAAAATATCTGGTAGAAGAACACACTTTCAAAAAAGGTATTCAAGAGCTTATGTAAAACTAATCTCCCTATCAAATACAAGGCCAATTTTGTCTCTATTACTTCCCAAATTTTTCTTTTGTCTCTCATATCCATCAATTTTCACCACACGTAATTCCTTTGGTACACAACTGTATTGTCTTATTTTAATTATTTTAGCATTCACCTGTCTTTTGTTTCTCTTCCATTTTCTATTCTTTCCTCCTTGTTGTTACATACCCTGTAGTCAGATTATTCTGCAGAATTCTACTGAAGCTGCTCTTGTAAGTAGGACCAAAGTAGGATGATCAGAAATTTTATTGTGCAAAGCAGGCCATTCAAGGATGAAAGCTGACATTACTGTTGGTTAAACTAAGACAACAGGTACAAGGACCATACATGCATTAGGCTGGATGGTCACCCTACCAGAATTGTTTGTCTGTCTAAATCCAACGATCAGTTCAGCGCTTTAGCTTACTTGGCAAATTAACAGTATTTGTTACCACAGATCACACAAGTTCATATTTTGTTTTGCTGGATACTGAAAGACTCACTTTTCCCTTTCTCAACAGTGAGACTTTTCTGACCAACATTACCTTGAAAAGCTAGACTCAATCACTAATTCTATTGCTTTACTATATACGCTTTTTTTGTTCTTATGTGTGGCAGGGGTACCTACTAGGCATTCTCTCTTTAGTTCTGCAATGCTATTATTCAGTCTTGTAATCTCAAATACTATCTATCCCTCTGACAAATAAAGGATATATGTAGCCCACGTATGTATTCTGAATTCCAGGTTACTGTGTCCAGCCATCTACTCAGTATCTATCTCTACTTGGGGTTGGAATAGATTCAGCAAACTCTAAATTAACTCGATAAAAAATCAACCCAAGGGATAAAAGGTTACTATAGAAGCCAAGCACATCAAGTCTTGGGTTCTCAGATTGTGGAATATTATTTATCCTTTAAACACTGGGAAACTAAAAATGTAATGGCTTTTCCTGCTCCACGAAATCACTAACAAAATTGTTACTTATGGGCTGGGGAACTAGCTCAGGGGTCTAACCATCTACCAACCAAGTGCAAGAACCTGGGTTCAACCCCCAGAACCATATGCTGTGCCAGAAGATTAAAAAAAAAAAAAGTATCAAAGGCTGTTATTTAGGACAATTAACAAATAATTAAAAAGTGAATGAAATTGAACTTACAAAGAGGTCAAGATCCTAACTTCTCTTTCTCCTTTTTGCCAGGACCCTCACTTTCGCTCCGAGACTCACTTTGTCTTGGCTCCAAGCCAGTGTCAAAGCCATAGAACAACTCTGCCTAGCTTTGACTGGGGCAAACAACCACACAACCTCCCCACCCATAGAATATCAGAATTCCTCCCAGCAGAGCCAGTGGCCCTGCTAAGATTAGCTCTACCTAAGAGCATACTATAGGGAGAGACTGCAGAACAAATTTAACTATCCCAAAATATTATTTAACATTGAGATTTAGTTTGTATTTTTACTCTAAACACTCTCTTCTATGCTTTCATCAAAAATGGCTGGTACTGCCCCTTGCAACCCTATGATACTATTGGATTAGGCAGGAATAGATGATAAGAAAACAGACCCAGACAAGGAATAGCAATAACAATGAAAGGTTCATTTGCCTAGAATTTTTTCATTTTTGTTTTGAGAGCTAACTATCTAAAATATTTATATATTTGATACAGGTTCTCACAATGCAGCTCAGACTTGTAGTGATCCCGCTGTCTCAGCCTTTGCAGTTCTGAGATTATAGGCATGTGCCACCACACCTGGTTTCAGTGGTCAGCTTAGTGTGCCTGGGATCCCAGGGCCTGCATTGTGTGTGGTACCGGGGATTAACCCTGAGTCTTTGGCTTGCCAGGAAGGTTCTTAGACTGCTAAGCCATCTCTCTTGCCTAGATATCTGAAATAAATGCTCCCTTTAGCCTCTCTCCTTGGTTCACGGTCCAGAATTGTAGCCTATGACTATGTTAGGCAATAGAACCTGGAATTTAGGTGAAAATTGCTAGAACTTGAACAACATTAGAAATACTTCCCCAAGGAAAGCCAGGTGAGTTGGTGTTAGGTTTTTTGGTATAGTAAAGAGAAAGGAAAGATAAAAGGCATTTATTGCAGGCACAGAGAAAACCACAGGGAAGGAGAGACATAAAGTGCCTCAGGTTCTAGCCAGGGTAACAAAAGCTACACAGGGCCAGGATGGAGGTGGGGGTTAGGGAGCAGTCTGAGTGATATGACAGGTAGTGATTGGGCAGGAGGTGGGACCCAGGATACAGAATACTGTGAAAAGGAAGTAGGAAGTTGTAATTTGACCTGGGAGGAGGAAGGTGGAGCATACCACGTGGCTTCCAGTGGCCTGTGCCATGTTGGCTCACTGCCATGAGGACTTGGCAAAATTTTTTATTAGGGTGGAGAAAACCCACTCCTCCCATCTCTTGAGTAGAGGGGTCAATGACTCTCCCAAATTGCTTCCTGATGGGGGGGTTGTTCCCTCACAGCAGGGGGCGAGGGTATGATGAGTATCACCTATGACGAGGCAGGTGTTAGGGATTTCTGCTAGGAACCTGAGTTTGTTGGCCATAATGGCATGGATCCTGGATTATATAATATTTCAAAAAGTTTAAAAACACATTGCCTGTCTCAGTTACTCTTCTGTCGTTGCTGGGACAAACGCTTAACACTAAAAATGAAGGAAGGAAAGGTTTATTTAGTTACTGGAGGCTTCAGTCCATACTCAGCTGGCTCTAAGACAGTGGCATGTAAAATGGCAGCAGCAAGGATCAAGAGAGCAAATGGGGCCAGCGAGATGGCTCAGTGGTCTAAAGTGCCTGTTTAGGTAAGCTTCGGCAACCACAGGGACCGCAGTTCGACCCCCGGCGCACATGCTGTGCCAGACATAATATGAATATAAATAAATACATACATACATACATACATACATAAATAATGAAGGCAGAGACAGGAGGGTCACCACATGTTTAAGACCACTATAGGCTAAATAGTGTATTCAAGTCCAGCCTTCACTGTGTAATAAAAATAAAGAAAAAGAGAGAGAAAGACAGAGAGAGAGAGAGAGAGAGAGAGAGCAAATGGGAGGAGCAGCAACAACGGCAACAGAGAGGAAGTCTATCTCCCTTAAACTGCATTCAGGTTAGGTGTCCCCAGGCTGGATGTAATAGTCACACCCGTAACCCCAGCAGCACTAAGACCCATACTCCCAGCCTTGATCATAAATTACTACCACATTCTAGAAGCCCCCACCCCGTGACTGCATGAGGCTTTGGGAGGACACCTAGACACCAAACCATAACAGTGCCCTGTTAGTAAAGTGGTCATTACAGTGATTGGATGACCCAAGAGAAGAAGAAATGCGTCCGTGATCTGAATACGTCCATTGGTAGTCAACAAGCATACATGAGATAACATAAACACAAGTAACCACCAAAGTCTTGTCAGGGAGAGGGCGACTCTTTCAGGAACAGGTTTTGTTATTGAGGAATAATTCTTTTAAGATGACTTTTTTTTTCACTATCTTAAAATTGATCCCACACTATGTCAGCCAATTAGAACCTCACTATTGTATTATCAAGGATATGTTTAGAGGCTTGAGACACAAGCCTTTCCTCACACGTAGGATTTCCTTTCTTGAAATACTATGCGAAGGAAATACTAGCTCACAAGAGATAACAAATAAGAAGGAGATTCCTCAAATGGACAGTAGTACCCAGAGAAAGGAGTTACCCACTGCACACGGCATCCACTGTGCTTCTTGCTTTGGACGGATTCTCTCTGTATGCGGCTGTTCTCCACATTCTCCCTGAGAGACTGAGAGGTCCAACCACAGTTAATAAGAGTGATTAAGTGTCCAGATGATACATTTCACCATTTTTTTAAAAATCACAAGACATATGTAATGTTAACTCCACAGAGAGTTTGTCAAAATTTTCTCCACTTAAGCTTTCATTTTTGTGCTTATCTTTCAGCACAGCTTGGTCAACCACAAAGCCTCCCACTCCTTGTACAAAATTGCACAACCATGGCAACTGTCCTTTGAAAAAGAAATATTGCCATCGGGGGCGACAGCGGACTCAACCAGGCTCAGGAAGTCCAGAAGTGTTCAGGAGCTGCAGAGCACAGCGGAGGAGAGAGGGTGGGACTTCAGGGCATTTGGAAAAGGCAATTTCAGAAACTTTCCTCTCTTCATGAACCCCTCATGAAGAGTCAGCTACCAGTTTTCATAGCATGGAACTTTGCCTGTGGAACTCTCTACGGCAGGGGGTCAGAATAGCAAATGTATGACCGAATTTCAACACATCAAGCGGACTACATGCTCAGAGCAAACCTAGCGCTGTCCCTGCTTGACTGAATAGAGGCACCAGGGTTAAAATGTACTCTCAGCAGGTTACAAGTTAAGGTTTCTTTTTTATTTTATTTTATTTTTCTTTATAGGGTCTTATAATGAAATCCATTGAAAGGCTGTATTTCATTCTGAAGAACTCAGGGACCTTTGGTTTTCTTCCTTATGGTACCTTATTATGAAAACCATTTAAATCCTTTATTTTATCCTGAAGTGTTTGATTTGATTTATTTTAACATACAGTCAGTGAATATTGCAGAGAGTACAATTCAAGAGACAATAATTCTTTATTTTTTCATTTTTCAATAGTTCCCATCATATATGTTTTAAATGAAAATTCTTTTCCTTTCTTGGAAACCATAAATGAAACTCATCTCATTAATTACAGCACCTGAGAAACATTATTAGTGTTCAGCTCATTTTATGTAACCCTTAACTATGTAAGTTGCTTATAAAATAATTATAAAGTGCCGGGCGTGGTGGCACACGCCTGTAATCCCAGCACTCGGGAGGCTGAGGCAGGAGGATCGCTGTGAGTTCGAGACCAGCCTGGGCTACAAAAGTGAGCTAAAGGCCAGCCTGAACTGCATAGTGAGACCCTGTCTCAAAAAGACAAAAAAATAAAATAAAATAAAATAATTATAAAAATAAATATCGTTTAAATAAATATCATTCTGAAATTTCTCATAAAACAAAGGCTCTGTCCCTCACTTATATATGCTTTTTAATATTTAGACTTTCGTATACATGTATATACAAGTACATAAACATATTTGTATAAATATGCTCACTTTATAGATGTCTTATTTAATGTATACATACATTTATGCTTATATATTGTGGCCTTCAGAGGCTCTAGTCTGTCTCAGCTGCTTATTGTAAAGGTTGAGGTTGAAAACTATAGAACACCGAGGTAAAATCAATAAAGCCAAGTTTAACAAACTGTTAATTGACAGTTTACTACATATTAATACAGAAGATACACAGCTACACAGAAGAAAGAGGAAGTACTAAGAAATGTTACATTTCCAAATTGGAAGAACTTCAACACCTGAAATTCTAATTTCAATGTGCAGGAATCCTGCTCTATAGCTTTCAGGGTTTCAACCCAGAAAAGTGCATGCAGAGCTGTCTCCACTGATGAGATTCCAAAGTCTTCCTACCAGTGAGGCCCCTTAAATGGCAGTGTAGACAAAATTGGCAGTGTCCTACTTGTGTGTGGGGGGGACCAGAGACAAGATGTTTCAGTCTCCCCAAGAACTGGCCAAGTGCCTGTGGGAACAAATGCCTGTGTCTTCTAGATTGGAAAGAACGAGATCATAAGAGCAGGCCAAGCTCATAAGGAACGTCTGCTTATGACAGGATGACCTGCCTCAGGCACCCTATGTGCAGTCTTCAGAACAAGGCCAAGGCACAGAGATCTTTCTACACTTAATATAATCTCACACATACATGGAAAAGGTAGTTTTTGTCTTACAAAAAGCATATAAATTACAGGTATATGAAAAATTAACATTTTATACTACAAATTTATGAAACTGTCAATTAAGTTGGCTTATACTTTGGAATTTCTTTTTTTTAACAAAATTAGTCATAAAATATTGACAAAAATTTTTAAATATTATCTCATGTTAGATATTTAATGCTAAATTGTTTAAATAGTGATAGGATATATATGTATGCAGATATCTTTCGATTTGTCATTCATAAAACTGTGTCTGTGTATTGAAGGCATAGTGGCATTGTAACAATTTTCAGAGTACAACTGGAGGGGCATGTAACTTTATTTTTATTGATAAGGTGGAATGGTTGATTTGGGGACATTTATTTTGTCACAGACAGTAATATTAAGTTGTTTCCATGTGCATTTATCTGTTTAATTTAATATTATTACTGTTTTAATTTGATGTACTTCTTATAAAACTTTTTTTTGCACTGGCCCCTGTTCTTTATAAAGAAAATAAAATCAACTGTTTAGGAAGAAAATTGGCTACCTAAAAACTAATCCTTGGGTAGAAGTGTAGTTCAGTGGCATAAGTGTCTACCTGGAAAGCACAGTTTCTAAGTTTGATCCTTAGTACAAAAAAACAAAACAAAATAGACAAATTACTTAATCCTTATTTTTATTACATTAGGTGTATTGTTTTATGGTAAATATATTATTTTTGTTCAGTACCTTTTTAAATGTAGTTTATATTTACATAAATAGAACATTAGTTCATTGCTGTGATAGACTAATGCAGACATTAAAAATATTGCCATTGCAAGGTAATATCCTAAATAACGTGTTTCATGCTGTAAAATATATTTAAAAATTTATCAAAGTCAGGAAGGTTGAGTATATTGAAGACTGTGTGAGCTATGTGAAATGGTGTTTCAAAATATGTTTTTTCCCCCACATTTCCATGCTTCCTGCTAAGTTACTTCCCTACTTATTCCCACAGCTGAATCCTCCACCCTTTCCTGGCATAAATCTAGTTCCTTGTAGTAAAATCATGAAGAAGAAAGCCAGCGTGCAGCTGCTGACTTCCAAGCTAGTGCTGCCAAGCCCTTAGCAGAATCAATATTTTTAAAACTGAGTTTATTTTGACATGTTAAGTTTTTGATGTGGAAAAACTATAGAAGGGTAAAAATGCATTTGCCTTTCACATTAATAAATAAAAAGTGTAAATATTACTGCAGCCTACTTTATATTTTCTGTAATCAGTCATGTCCTCTTTCTACTATTCTGGATTTAGTCTCCAATCATGTCCATATTCTTTTTAATAGTAATATTGTCACATAGTTCGTAGTTTAAAGTACAAAGAGCACAGTGCTGTGGCTTAGTCGACTCTTTATGTCCCCCATGTCTTCCAGTGCACCCTCTCTCATTATCATCTTTTTTTCCCCTCTTTTGAGGTACTAGGGATTGAACTTGGGACCTTGCACCGGGCAGGCAGGTGCTTATGCCGCTGAGCTACGTACAGGCCAAATTCATCCCCTCTATACCTCACCATTGTTCTGGTTTTACATTTGTTTCCCAGAATTTCATTATAACATATCATTCTTTCTTGCTTGGTTCTGGAAATTGAACTCATGACCTTGTACTTTCCCGATAGGTACTGTGCCACTGAGTTATAGCCCCAGCCCCCATAGGCTTTTGTATATACTTCCCTATGTGCATGTCTATCTAATAATATAATGCAATATGTAATATATTAGATATATAATATAGAATTTTATATGGTTTATGTTATATAATATATAAAATATATGTTATGTCCATATTAGATATGCGTATTATTAAAACTTTCTCCTTATCTTAAACTTTATATGTTCTACAATTTGTAGTTTCACTCAAAATTTATTTTAAAATTTCATTCATATTTGTATTTTTACATCTGGTTTATTTGTTGACGTTGCTGTGTATTGCACTAATGTATAAGCATATGACATTTCAAAGTCCATTCTGTTACGAACATTGGGATGGTCTCAAGCTTCGTGTTGTTCCTGTGTTCTGGGTCATGACCAACGTGACATTCTCTCACAGATCCCTGTGTCATGCAATGGAGCATGTCCTTAGGCTCTACATTTAGAATAGAAATTGCACAGTCAGTGGCTCAGCCTTTTATTTTGCCTTCACTAAATACTGCTAGCTTGTTTTCTGAAGGGTTTTACCCATTTATGCTCCCACTGTAAGTAGAAGGCACTTTTCCCTCCACTCAGTAACTATATCTGCCAGTAACTGGCTTCTACATTTGCCTGAATTGAATCCTCAGGCTATTGCATCGAAGATTATTTTTACACTCTTCTTCCTCACTCTGGTATGGCCTATTTACCTGAGGGATAGCCACCACTTCAATTTCACTTTGTAATAGTCTACCTTTTGGCGTCCTATGAACTTCCCTTCCCTCCTGTGAATTCCAGCTATTCAATTAAGAAGGCATTGCTGCCCCCCAAAGATCACTGATTTCGCCTATTTGGTAGTGATGGATGCTGTCCTGGTGAAAGTTTAGGAACCCAGGAATAAGGAACTGGATTTAAACAGACACCATGCAAAGACGCTAGGCATGGTCTATGTTATGCTCAGCCCCTCAGAGGTGGGATGTGCTCTTTTCATGCTTAGAAGCAAGACAGTTCTCTAGGACAGAGCCCCAATATCTGTCCTTATGTGCAGTTAGTATTAGCAGCAGGTATCATCTCTGTCTCATATGGAAAGATGACTATGAAAGCTAAGAGTGGACAATAGAAGGAACAAATGATCAAAGAAAATGTAAATCTTGTGACCACAATTGCTTGAAAGCTCTTTAAATGTTTATTCTATGTGCAAAGAGTTAGCATGGTCTTTTTCACTACACGGATGTACTAGTAAGAAAGATTGTTAAGCCCAACTTGTTGAGGCCAATATCCCTCGTGTACTGATAGAAACACTGTTGTATCAGTTTCCAGATCAGATACTATTAGTTTGACCAGAAAGGGCAATAGCAAAAGCTCTGACCAAACTTTCTCAGGTAGCTCCAGGAGAACTGCCAGCGACCCTTTGCTTCCAGAGGTTCAGGAGGGAAAGGGCACCACCATCTTTGAATTTTTTAATCTTATTCTGAATCAATATTGATCATGCTCTCTAAGGCAGGAAAATATATTTAAAACAGCAGGAAAGGGGCCCGGCGGGATGGCTCAGTGGTCTAAAGCACCTGCTTGGGAAAGCTTGGGCGGCTTCAGGGACCGCGGTTCGATCCCCGGCACCACATGCTGCGCCAGCCCTGCCCTGGGGCGGGCTGAGCTGGCCATAGAAATGAGTGAATAAACAAACAAGGGTTCTGAAACAAGAATAAAAATAAATAAAATAAATTTTAAAAAATAAATAAAATAAAATAGCAGGAAAACTGTGAGATATAACAACCCAAATAAGTAGGACCTTTAATGTAGCACTATTTTGTCTCAGTTTCAGTGTTCCACCCTTACAGAAATGGTAGGCTTGAGTTAGCATTCATCAGCTCAGTTAAGGAAGTGATGTTATTGATCTCTGTCTCTCTTCTGGTACATGAGAATGTTGGATAAACCTCATTAAGTACTAGATTTTATTTGCAAGTATGTGGCAAGAGTCTTAAGGAAAAATAGAGCATTTCTAAGTACTGATATAAAACTATTAAAAAATCTAAGGACACATTAGGCTAATGGACAATAATTTCTTCCACATTTCATAATTGACACACAAGGCAGGGACAGCTGATGGGGTAGATTAGCACAGCTTTTGCCAATCCCAGAAAGTGGTAAGGAGCCTCGAGTTGGATACGGGAGAGCGTTACAGAAATGAGGAATACTTGGACCTCTCACTGAAGCAAATGAGAAGAAATGAGAAATGCTCAAAGAAACCCCAGGAAGGTAGGGAAGCCTGGAGGCCTGCTGGGACCACATTGGATGGAGAAGGAAGCACATGGGGGCAAGTTAGGGTTCTGCCCACTGTCACCTGGAAGGAGGATCAGGTCTTTGCAGGAGCAGCTTGTGTGAGATGTGGGACACAAAAACTGAATTCAGGGGAGAAATAGTCACTAGCTGTGTTTCCCAGGGTTGGCAGGTTTAGTATGATGAGAAAGTCAGCCTTATCTTCCTTCCGTAGCTTGCTGCTCTCAGTCTGACAGATCACATGTCCAGATCCAAGGAGTACTTGGAATCACAAAATCAGAAGAAGTAACTTCTTACTTCTCCACCCTCCTTTATAGATGAGTTCTATCTTTCTTTCTTTCTTTCTTTCTTTCTTTCTTTCTTTCTTTCTTTCTTTCTTTCTTTCTTTCTTTCTTTTTTTCTTTCTTTCTTTTTTTCTTTCTTTCTTTTCTTTTTGAGACATGGTCTTGCTCTGTGGTTTAGGCTAGACTTGAGCTCACTTTTGTAGGCCAGGCTGGTCTCAAACTCATACTGATCTTCCTGCTTCAGCCTCCCAAGCGCTGGGATTACAGATGCACACCATAGATGGCCATAGATGAGTATTTTCTTCTCTCCAAAACCTGACCTTAAATGGTAAAATTTCACTCTGACTGAAGCTCAGAGTTCTTATCATTAGTCTAGCTAGGCTATATTAAATACTTAACTGATACCACTCAGGGGTAAAAACTGAGCAGAGACTTTAACTATGTTATAACAGAGATCTTATTATCTTCAAGAAATATTTAAATCACCTAGGCTATTTGTCTAATTTTATTGTATGAGAAAAAATAATAATGCCACAGATTGGGTTCATAGAGACAATTATAAAGAGTAAAATATCTTTATAGTTGCAACTCTGGGTCTTGCTTATTCAGTAAAACAGTAGCAAGAAAATAGAAAAAGTTTAGCTTGTGGGTTCAGGTACTACTGGATTCAAATCCCATAACAAAGAATTATTAACAGTGTCAACTTGAGTTTGCACTTAATCTCATTGTGTCTTAAGATCCTCACCTGCAAAAATGCCAAACTAGGGCCGGTGAGGTGGTTCAGCAATCTAAAGTGCCTGTTTAGGAAAGCTTGGGTGGTTTGATCCCTGGCACCACATGCTGTGCCAGCCCCACTCCAAGGCAGGATGAGCCTGCCACAATATATATTCTAATATCTATTATATTTCTATAGCTTAGCATATATATAAATGCACTCATGTACACAAAGTATTTTTTGTACTTTATGCAAATTGCTTACCATGTAGTCACTATTCAGAGTACATAAATTTCTTTTTCATAGTAAATAACAGAGTTCTAGGCACATGTCTGTGTTCTCTGATAATATTTGTATTCAAACCTTTCCTTATCATGATAAGATAGATGCCCTGGGACGAAGCAAATTAAGGTCCTTCAACTAAATCCAAGCCACCACTCAATTTTTATGAATTATTTTACTAGAGCACATCTTGCTCATTCTTTACATACACTGTATGCCTACCTTGATGGATGTATTTCCGCTTCACTCATTGGAGTACTACAGTTTTGTGACAAAGACCACACAGCAAACAACGCCAGCACGACTTACTTCCTGCCCATTCACAGAAGACATTTGCCAAGCACTGAGTAAAACTTAGCTTTCTAAAATATGCAGTCTGCCCAGACAATGCCTTTGCATGTATTATCTCATTTAATTCTAAGCGCTTCTTTGTGCTAATCTCCAATTCTTATGGCTTGATCTAAAAATAAGTCCAGCCTTTTAGGAGGGATCCTGTCAGTTGATTCTGTGCCATGCAATTACACAGGATCTTAAGCTTCCAGCATGTTTAGCTTCATCTCTGGAAAGTGCTGCTTCTCTTTGAAATCTTAGACAAAAGAAGAACAGCTCAGAGGCTGCTGTATTTTCTGCATGGCAGGGATGCTCCTGCCTTTCTGACCCAGCCTGCTCCTCAGATCTTTCCGTGTGCTTGCCCCAGAGGGGCATGATGCTGAGACAGGAGCACGTGGACATTCGCCCAGTGCACGCGATGCACATTCATGCAGCTTATACATACTGTAATATTTTCAGAGACAGAAGCACATAAATATGAGTCAAGACACTTGTGTTAGCCTGCAGTTGTTAACTAGCAAAGCCAGCACTAAAACTTAACACAGCTGCTTTGCATAGACCCTAGCATTTTATTCCCATATGCCTCTTTTCCTTAAATATGCATTGCCCCTCATTTCTTCAATCAGTACCTCTATTCTTACAATCAGCTCAGGTTCTAATGTGATAGATGTTTAACATGGTAGGTACTATCTGAGGGGATCTAGTATTTATCCACTTAGTTAAGTACCTAGTTGACTTTGGTGATATAGAAAAAAAAAAAAAAATATATATATATATATATATATATATATATATATATAAATTCTGAATTCAATACTTGAAGTCTCACAAAACATTAAAGAATGTACTATAAGTTTCTTATAGATTATCTTTAAAGACTTCCTACAGAGAATTCTAAAATAATTGAAAATGCTTTATTACATAAGTCCCTATAAGAAAACATCCTTAATACATAAAAATTACTATCGCACAAGCATTTATTTACTTACATTCTAGTTTTTCTATCTTTTCCTGAGTCTTTATAACATATTTGAGAAACAGAATTTTCTTCATACATTTACATAATGTGATCAGATAATACAAATAAGATATATATTACATTTTTACTTTTACTATAGTTGATTTCTGTGTAGAACAAACTAATGAACCAAAATATTGTTTAGCTTGGAATCTTTCTACCCATATAGCTCTTAGAATATGTTACAAAAGATTTTGGAAAAAAATTTAAAAGGAAGAAAGAATACAATTTAGAACATATTCAGTTTGTTTAGCTGAATAGTCATAATAAAATATATATGACAAATATATGTATGAATTTGAAAAGCAGAAGTAAAATAAACACAAGACTGGGGTCCAGCGGGATGGCTCAGTAGTCTAAAGCGCCTGCTTGGGAAAGCTTGGGCGGCTTCAGGGACCGCGGTTCGATCCCCGGCACCACATGCTGCACCAGCCCTGCCCTCGGAGCGGGCTGAGCCGGCCATAAAAATGAGTGAATAAACAAAGGTTTTGAAACAAGAAAAAAATAAATAAAAAAACCACACAAGATATTTAATATCAATTTTCTAATACAAAATAATAAAGAACAATATTGCTATCACATTTTCAATGTTTTGCAATATACAAGACTAACTTTCAAATGTTAGACCCAACATATGGCAAATAGAGAAGCAATGACGGGTGCAGATTTAAACCCACTATTCATCATTCTTTGTAATATTTATCAAAAAGAGAAAGAAAGAAAAAAAAAGGAAAGAGAGAAAAAAGGAAAGAAAGAAAGAAGGAAGGAAGGAAGGAAGGAAGGAAGAAAGAAAGAAAGCTGATAGTATATCACAGAAATGGTAAACAGAACCTGCTGAAAAACTCCTCGGGCATATTACTCAAAATTAGCTATGCCTCTCCTCTCACACCATTATTCTCGTCCAGAACTTGAAATAGACAGGTTTCAGACTTGCTGATTTACCCAGATTGTAATAAATAAGTAGCATCCGTATTCATGAGAATCTGTTCTAATTTAAAAGCTTCACCTTTGCAAGTACATTTACCAGGAAAGCCTCAAGGGGAAAGTAATTACATTTAATAGCTTCTATGAGCGCTGAACAATAACACATAATAGGTACAGTGATGATCAACTTCAGGTACCTATAGCATCTGGTGTATAGAAAAATTGAAATGTAATCTCATATACCTGGTGTTATGTTTTAGAACTAATAATTCTTCATTTTTAAAAATATTTTATTTTTATAATATTATTACTTTTAATGGGAAATAACAATGAGACAATAAACATGTTAGTAGGACAGCTATATAATTAATACAATGCATATTGTTGTCTTCATAGTAGTTGTTCAGTGTACAAGATGCAGACATGATAACTTTTCTAAACACCATTGGTACAAAGATTTCTTCTCATTGAGCTAAGAGAAAGTAGTTATATGCATTGTCCACTATTCCAAAATAGTAGTGGGTCATCAGCAGAACTGGCATTGTTGGAAGCTATTAACCTGAGACTTTTACAGCTCAGCATATTTATCTGGCTTTACTTGTTAGGCCTCATGGTTAAACTTTTCTGCCAGATGGTTAAGGCCAAGTCAAAGCAAGACCTATGTAACCAAACATGTAACCTTTGTATCTGACAGGTCAGTTGTATTCCCTCAGGATTTACCTTGAAACCATGTGTAGTATTTTCTAGAATTTTTGTCAGTGTTAGCCATCTGGATAGGTCATGGCTATTGCTTGACCAGTTTGAGTTTGCTCTCTGTGAAAGCCTGAGAGAACTTATTCTTTCTAGGTGACGCTCCTTAGGCACACTATATATCATCCATCCCATACCTCTGTGGCACCATGCTTGGAATGCCTGCCATTCTGGTCTTTTAGATGCGTGTTGCTGCTAATGTCACTTCAATTATTGCGATACTCTCAGGTATATGCAAGTTATTTCAACAAAACAGTTAGTCTTGGGTAATCATTACAGCCAAAAAAGTGGAAAGGAATATTTCCAGTATATATGCATTTCATATAGATATAGATAGATAGATAGATAGATAGATAGATAGATAGATAGATATGACTATGCTGGCTATTTATTATTATTATTATTATTATTATTATTATTATTATTATTATTGTCTGCATTTAGGACAATGGATACAAGTTCTCTGGGTCTACAGGTTCTCACTATTTAGATCGGATTTGTAGTGATTCTCCTGTTTTCTAATTCCCAAACTGCTGGGATTAGAGGCTGTATTGGCTACTCAAAAACGATTTAAAGGAGAAAAGTTTGAGTGGACCAAAGAGCTCAGTGGATGAAATCACCTGCAACCAGGTACAGAGGGCAGGAGTTCAATCCCAGGCCTGCCATGCTGGTTGGCCCCGAGGGAGTGCTGAGAAGATGATTGAGACTGGACGTGGTGGCACGAGCCTGTAATCCTAGCTCTTGGGAAGCTGTAAACAGGTGGATCACTATTAGTGTGACCTAGTAGTGAGACCCTGAACACCCTGTAGAACCTTCCCTAAAAATTAAAAAAGAAATAGATAACAAATGAAAAAAGAGGAGAAGTTTGAATTGAGAAGATCGTGTAATTGTTACTTTCATACAAAAAATCAATATTGTTTTTCAGGGAACTTTGGAATCCATGTGATACAAATGAACTTATTCTCGAGAATGCATGATAGTACTAAAACAAAATAGCTGTAGTACTGTATGCTGTCATTGATATTCTTTATTCTTGTCTCTACCATTGACAAGGGTTCTATTATCTGATTTTAGGAGATAATGCTTCCACTAAAATTAATTTTATGCTTTAATTTTTCTACTATTCTACTTTGCTGAAATCATTATAGTTATTTCTACTGCTTGACAGTAGAAATAAAAATTACATTTAAGTTCAAAATAATTTAAGTGAAATCTTTACTATTATCCCAAGTATTTAAATTTTTCCCATTTTCACCTTTGCAGATTGAAAAATAAATTAAAAAAATTGAATGTAGTGCTTTTCATTGTGTTACTTTAACTCTTTTGTGTTTTGGTCTCTTTTGCAGTACCACAGAATGCATACGACAATTAGTTTTCCCTCTTTTTTATTTGTAAATCCTGCCTCTCGTATTATTCTTTTCATTTACAGTTTTAAAAATTTTATGATGCTCATATCTTTTTTATTATCTCTGTTTTATCTCCTAAGTTACACAGCACACAGTTTTTATGTATATTTTCCAGTGCATTCTCTTGAGACTTATGCTTAGAATTTATCCTAAATAAATAAATAGCCTATAAGTTTCTAATGGGAGATTTCAAACAATAGGAGCTCCCGCCTAACACAGTGTGGATTGCATTATGTTCCAAAATACTTTATTCTTACATACATAATAATAACTTTTATTCCATTGTTTAACAATTAATTTTTAGACTATAATCCTTGTTACCACTGGATATTTATTTGGGCAGCACAAACACCAGAATTAGAGATAGAGCAAAACAAGTGTTAAAATTTTGTTTTAAACACATAAATCAAGTCACTTTTGCTTATGCTGCCCCTTCTCACAGCAATATTGTTTCACAGAGTATATTTTCTACTACTACATATGAGTTGCAGTGATGGCATTTAAAGACTGGTTTCAATTCCTCCTTTCTAAATCTTGGAGTTTGGAATGACAACGAGCAGTAAAAGAGAAAAATAATATTCAGCTTAACTCTGAAGCATCACTGAGCTTTCCATTGGTTACTGTTTTAATAGTCCATAGCATAAATATTCTAGTCTAAGTAAGCTTAAAGAAATTCTCATGAAAGCCTTTTTTTTTTTTTTTTAGCAACAAAATATGTTCTTTCCTGTGACCTCTGGAAAGAAATGTGCATGTTTTTCATGTTGATGACCTAAGACAACAACAAGATGTAAAGTCCAGGCATCAGTCGGGCCCTAGAGGAAGGTGAGCATATTGGCACTAGGTTCTCTGCAAAGCGCTCTCGATGGCTGGGACCCTTTGCCTGTGATACAACACCTCCACAAATTCTCTTAAGCAAAATTGTCAGTTCTGAGCCCGCATTGCGGAAAACCTGGATAAAGATACAGAGCGATGCAATAAACTTGGATAAGGTAGCATGATCCAACTGCACAACAAACCAGTTATTCATACACACACACACAGAGAGAGAGAGAGAGAGAGAGAGAGAAAGAGAGAGAGAGAGAGAGAGAGAGAAAGAGAGAGAGAGAGAGAGAGAGAGAGAGAGAGAGAAGTTATTTAGTGCAAAATTAGTTTGTAAAGTAAATCTTTCCAGAGAGAAAATAAATGAAATAAGGCCTCCAGATAGTCCAACCAACAAAGCTGAAGATTATAAATGAGTCAAACTTTCTTTCGTTCATTCAGACTTGATAGGATGTCATTCGCTTCTGACACTATTTTTCACCCAGAATTAAAACAAGTGCTTCCTAATGATCATAAAAGCTAACCTATCTTGCCTGAGTAATTGAACGTCCTTGTGATTGGTCACCGTGGTTCTTTCAACTCTGTTTTTCTCTATTGCACGGGCCTTATCTTAAAAATTAAACATATATTCAAGTATCTTAAAGATAATACTCTTGGTCACATTGCTGCAATACTTATTTTCTAAACCTAGTAAGTATAGGTTTTTATATTTTATCTCATTAAATAGAATCTTACACACACACACACACACAAAGTGAATGTGATTCTTGTCTTTCTGGCTAAAGGTGATCCATGGTGATGCAGGATTTCTGTAAATGATGCTATTACGGAAGAAGGTGTAGTAGAAATAGGTGGACACTTTTTATAAAACCAACAAATGATCACCTTCCTTCAAATTGCTGCTAGCACCATCCACAAGAAGGAGATCAAAATATTTTGAACAAAATAACAAACTAATAAGAATACAAGGTTTATAAATCCCTAACACCTGTATATGTCATATGACATGACATATCAGGGACCACAGTAAATCTCTCAGCCCTTTTTCTCCGAGGAATATTCCCCCTACAAGTTTTATATAAGTCTATTGTTACATTTCATAACAGGGCCAATTAAAAAAGTCATTATGCTCAAAATTTAAATTTTTTATTAGATTGGTAAAGGACCATCAAACATGTCCTTTTATGTAATGATTTGGGGCAGTGTAGAAAAATCTGCAGGACAAATCAACAAAACAGCGAATCACAGTTGTATATTCCTTGGAGACAGTAAGCACAGGCAATCCTAATTCCACATTTTATGTAAAATGCCTCAATAACTTGCAATGTTTAATTTAATTTGAGTTTTAAATTCAAAAAAACAAAGCAATTTCTTGACAAATCTCTCAGTTAATCCTGAGTCCTTACAAGAAATTTCTGTCGTCCGGAGCTTCCTCTAGCTGGCTACTGTTTGTTCTTCCAGCTGTGAGTGTCTTGGTGATCAGAACCAGTGCCATGCAAGTGTGGTTTCACTGAGCTTCCCCAAGTCCAGGGTTAGGCTTATTTTTAATCTGAGGTCTACTTCCTTGGAAATAGACTCTGACCTAGATACTCATTTGGCTTCAGTTTCCGGGAATGTTCTTAGGAAAGCCCGTGAGAGTGAGGAAAGCAAAACTTTACCAGAAAAGAAAGGGTGTCAAGGCTGCACTGAATTGGGAGCTCAGCTAATCTGACAAGAGTCTAACAGAAGAATGTCCTTCTGAGTCTGCAAATGAAGGACTGTCCAGCCTCTTGCACAGGCAAGTCATTGTGTATGCTGTCATCAGGCAAGGCAGGCTCTTGGACAAGACACCTGACCTTGACCTGGGCAAGCCTGGAAAAGACCCCTGTCTTGGTCCACAGGAGACCTATGTGATGCATCATAGGGCCTATTTTTTCTCTCAAATAAATCTAAAGTTATTTAATTTTTTTTTTTTTTTTTTTTTTTTTTTTTTTTTTTTTTTTTTTTTTTTTTTTTTTTTTTTTTTTTTTTTTTTTTTTTGTCTTTTTGAGACAGGGTCTCACTATGCAGTTCAGGCTAGGCTTGAGCTCACTTTTGTAGCCCAAGCTGGTCTCGAACTCGCACCGATCCTCCTGCCTCAGCCTCCCGAGTGCTGGGATTACAGGCGTGAGCCACCACGCCCGGCTCTAAAGTTATTTAATTTATTATAATGAGAATCCATCATTTGTTTGTTTCTAGTATCTTCTACACTGAGGTGTCCATATAGTCCAAAGTATTCAGCTTATTGACTGTGAACACACACATGTTGAGCATTTTTTAAGTTTGTGTGTCTTTTAGTGACAAAATGGAGTGCTTGGCATTATTGATTTCTTATTAGAGATGTTTAAAGCATAGATTTTTGACACAACACAGGCAAAGTCCATGTCATTGCAAGTGTCACAGGTGAAAAGGGTTTTCCCTTTGTATTCTATTTTTAAATCAATATCTGTTTAGGGCTCCATAAAAGGAACTCCAGGACTAGGTCATTCACAGGCTTTTACACTGGCATACACTCTGTCTGTTTGCAACTGTGTTTTATATCGAGCCTATGCTACCTCTCAGCTGGGCTCCATCTTCATCCCTTGAAAGCTATTCTACACAGGATCTGGTGAAAACTTGTTAAACCACCAAGCTGCTCACCTTCTTCCTCTGCTTAAGATCTTCCCACACCATGCTCTGAATACATTCCAAAGACACTGTGCTAGCTCTCCAGGAGCTTCCTGATCCAGGTCCTACATGCCTTCCCAGTCCCTTCATCCCACCAACTACTGAGCCTACTGAAATCTAGCAACCTAGGTCTTGGTTCTATGTAAAACAATCATCTCTTCTGACTCAAGGACTTTGCATTGTGTTTTCTAACCTTAAGCACACTTCTCTCTGGGTCTTTGCAGCAGAAGCCTTTTGTTCCTACCATCAGGTCCTCAAAGCTATCCGCACATCCTTCCCTTCCTTGCTAGGCTTTCAGTCTCACTGCACACCTCCTCCCAACCCCCATCTTGATCAACTTAACCTCAGCGAGATCTCCATCTCACTTAGCCCTAGGCATCTTATTTACAAATCTGGCGATATGCTAAGTGTTATCATTTTCATGGGATTGTAGACTGTATGTTTTGCTTCTCTAATACTTAACAATAGATAACAAGCATTGTCACCATTTAGGAGACACAGAAAACTTACCAAGTAAATGAATGTGAAATGAGAGTTGAATGTTAGTTAAGAGTTAGACCAGAAGAAGCTTGAGAGGCCATGTAAGATTTGGGCATAGCAGATAGCATTATTCAGACTTTAGGAGTACATGCTTGAGAAATAGAGAAAGAAGGGATACTTCTCTTATGATGTAATGCATTATTCACAATGACACATTATATTTTACTCATATATTAATTCATATGATGATGTTTCCATTGTTTAGCTTCTGATTGCTGATACACATTAATATCACCTTGGTTTTTCAAATCTATGCATAGACAAATTCTTATAAAATTTTTCTACATATTTGAATTTTTAAAAAAAATATATACATTAAAATTTACCTAGACTCTGATCACTATAATTTGGCCAAACTAACATAGCAATCCTCTTGGTGTAGGCTCTCCCTACAAAGTGCACCTGCTCATTACTTGTTTTCCTGGAGCAGGTCCTGGTCATGTGCATGTATTTCTCTGATAAGCAACGCATCATACAGGGCAGGACTACCTTGTATTCACTTTTATGTCTGTCCCTAGTGTAAGACTTGGAAAACAGAAAAAGCTCCATGAATGTTTGTCCAAATAATGAATGAATGAATCTTAATCTAGGAAGTTCACAACTATAGAACCCACCACTTCTCAGTGAAGCTGAATAAATGAGATTTCTTAGTTACTGTACTCCTTTCATTCTACAAAGGTCATATATTAATCTTTTTTTAAAATTTTTATTTATGTATTCCAAATGCCCAATCCAAGGAACTCATTGTTCACTAGCAAGGGTAGTAAAACCCTTTACAATTGGTTCTGTGACAATGCAAATAACAAATACTTATTGGAAACTTGACAATAATTTCATTAATCATTTGCTATATTGCTTTCTAGTGGTTATCTGGTTATAACTAATTTGAATTCTATTTTTTAATGTTATACCTCGTGTTCTTTCAAAAAGATCTTTCTATTTATATGTGGAAAGGGAGAAGAGGTAGCAGTATTTCAATAATTACTTTAACTTATTGTATTCAGGTAGCATACACTTAGCCAAAGTAAATGAAAAGCTCTTCTCGGGCAAAGACAGTTACCTAAACAGTGCATCTCTATTTTCCAGTTAGATTTTATTTTCACCATATGTTTTCACAAAATATACTAAAGAGGGAAGGGCAGCTCAAGACTCAGGACCTCTCTAGCTCAGGGGCCTGTTTATGTACCTGTGGGTGAGTCCTTCAGGCTATTTGAGGTTCAGTTTCCCAAATTGTCTGTAGGACGAAATCACTTACTTCATTCTCTATGCATTTTTTTCCCAGTAGGTGTTGGGGACTAAGTTCACCGCTCCTTCAGTAAGCTACATCCGTAGCCCATTTTATTTTTTACAGGGATTATAAGCGTGCACAACTGCACCCACTAAAATAAGAAATGGCTGCTTTCTAAAATTTAAAATGAAAATTTTAAATTTAAAATGAAATTTTTCAGTTCATAACCACTGATGCTTATTTTAATTTAATTTAGTTTGCATCTGTTTTGAGGGATCTATCTATCTATCTATCTATCTAGTGCACAGCAAGTTTTATCGTGGTCAGTCTTTCAGGTATTCAATACCCTTTGCCTTGATGCACCATTTCTGCTACTTTCCCATCAAAACTATTTGCCCTCTCTGTCACTGAGTAATTATGGAATGCTAACCCAAAAGACATGAACCCTAAGAATCTGTGACTGCGTTGAATGACATAGGTGGTCATTAGCGACTGAGCAGCCTCATGCTCTTGGGGGCTGGCAACAAAAGTGAGAATCAGGTAAGATGACCTGAGCCAGACTCTGTTCTGTATGGATGATCTCATTTCCAACAACAGCTTAAAAGCCCAGTGCCACATGGATATTGTGGAAAAACACAGTTTCTAATTTTAGCAGGGACTTTTGAGACCATTAATATTATCAGCTGGATAGGTGAGTAACATTACTTACCAACATCTCATACAATACAGAATTAGTAATATATTTTCAACTGAGATGGAATACCTTACACATTATGGTATTTGGGCCACTAAAGAGTCCATAAAAGAAAAACTATCAACAGAAAGTTATATTCCTTATTATGACTTAGCTAAGAAAAAAAATTCTGCCGAACAAACCAGTATATAAGAATAGTTTTCTTCTACAGCTCAAATAAAAAATAATTAAGGTTTTAATCTTTTTTATCTCTCTGATGTGATCTACAAGATTGAATTAAGAGAATTTGAACACATTCTCTACTACAAAGAGCACCTTAAAATCAAATAATCATGTGGCTTCTTGTGAGACTATCTGGATTGTGCCAAAATCATTATGGGGGCCATTGAAATTTTCTCTCTGGTCCAAATATTCATCGTGTTTTATCACTCTAAAGCAATCTCTGATACTTTTACTTTCTCCCAAATGTACTTATTAAGATCCTTTTAGTGATCCTATTTCTTCTCTTTGCATTAGAGAATGGTGATTGTATTTCCCCATTTATCCTAGCATCCTTGACAAGGAAGTTACGTTGGCTCTGTTTCTTGGGTAATGTCAATCTAAGACAGAAACGGCAGTCTGACTATCTCTGCCAGTGTGTGTCTGTACAAATGGGCATGGAGCACACATCTCATCACTGCCTTTTATTATGCCTCCTCTCAGTAATTATTTTTGGGTACCTTTTTTGTGCTAGGCACTCTTCAAGTTATCAGGGATACAAGAGGAAATAAAAGTCACTGTACTTCGTATGACTTATATTTTAGAGGAAAGAAAGAAATAAACCAAATAGATTGATAAATAATATTTCAGGGAGTGAAGAGTGCTATGGGAAAAATAAAACTAGAGGAGGTGATAGAAAGGTGAGGATACTGTATAGCAAAAAAATATGATCACAAAGGCTTCTATGTCAATCGGCATAAAAATTAAGACTAAAAGCTCAGGAGGAGAAAACAACTGTAGTTTGGTCAAGTGCTGTTTAAAGCATTGTGTAATCTTTGTGCTGTCCTGAAAGATGAGAATACATATGAAGAATATGAGGTTTTGTCATGTCCCCTGGTCTATGAAATAAGGTAGCCAAACTATCTGCGCATTGCAAGTGACAAAGAAAAGGAAGAGCCATTCACCCGCTACAGCACTTTGCAGGGGAGTGGACACTAACCTCACTGGAAGATTAATGTTGATTTGCCCACAATAGTGGGTGCATCTAGATAGCCACAACTTCCTCTGTCTCATGACCTATAGACTGACACACAATTTTTATTAACTTTATAGCCTCCAGGATAAATGAACTTCAAAACTTACTTGAGGAGATATGTCTGTAGATTTCTTTATCCCATATGGCATAATCAGTCATCTTTAAATAGTCAGTAGATCTATACGTAACTTTAGCAATACATAGAATAATAAAATAAAACCCATTCTAGCCATATTTTATACTGCAAAATCGATATATACTTGTTAATGCAAGAATTTGCTAGTACAAGTAATTGTGAAGACCATTTGGTCTATTAAAGTGAGAAATTAGAAAGAAAAAAGAATTCAGGAAAGAAAGAAAGAAAGAGAAAGAAAGAAAGAAAGAAAGAAAGAAAGAAAGGAAGGAAGGAAGGAAGGAAGGAAGGAAGGAAGAAAGAAAGAAAGAAAGAAAGAAAGAAAGAAAGAAAGAAAGAAAGAAAGAAAGAAAGAGAAGCAAAATTGAAAAATTATCATTGGTTTGTTTAATATGTAATCGTCAGTGTAAGAATGGCTATTATGTTGGTAGTTTTTCATACTTAAGATAAACAGTTTTGAGAACCGAAATTAAAGACATCAAAAGTATAAATAAGGTTTAAACATTTAGTGACCTTTATCTAAGGTCACAAGAGGAAATAAATATTAATCAAAGTTCTCTTAAAAAGCATTATTAAAATTACTAGTGCTACAAAGAGAGTAGTAATAAATACATCAAACTTACTAAGAATTTCATTTGAAGAAAGCAATAACTTAAATCAATTGAATATTTAAAACCAAAATAAATCTCTGAGTAAGTGTGTGGTATCCCATAAGTATCCAGGAGTGCAAGATAAAATGTATCTTTTCTCACTAGTGCGGATTTTTGACCAAGGAGCTAAAACAAACAAAACACAACAAACAAGCAAACAAACAACAGAGTTGAGCCCAAAGGGAGCAGATCCCTGGCAAAAGAGACAGAAAATGCAAAGACCTCAGGCCTCATCAGGCAGCCCAGCCTGATGTTGTCACGGGGATTCCTAGAATTACTGTGGGCCCTCTGTTCACACAGCAAAGGATGAAGTGTGACAGAGTGATGGTCAGGGCCCACGACGGGCGTGGGGCAGAATGTCAGGCCTGGTTTAGACCCTTGGCTTTGCCTTTGATGCTCATGAGAGAACACATCCCAAACAAGTCAAGTCACTATCTGTGTCCCTTTGTTCTTCTTCAAAGTGCCACACAATGAGCAGGCAATCTTTTCCAGGCGATGTGCTAGGGGACATTATTTTCAAGTAGATTCTCATGCGCTGGTGAAGATATTTATTTTTCTGAGCTATCACATAAAGACCTGCATGTGCCCACAACTTCGCTTTCACCCGAGTCATCTCTCTGCGTTTCCTTCAAAGTGAAATCGCCATCCTCGGCTACAGAGAACCAAACAGACTCAGAGGTTAAAGCACTGGGTTGGAAGGCAGACACAAGGGAATCATTTTTCTCTTCTATTATGCAATTATTAGCAACTGGGGCTCGGTATAAAGCTGCACTTGCTGAAATTTTAAGGTGATCAGTTCTGGGAAATGAAAGACTATGAAGAATTTGGGGAAGCTAAAGGAAAAATTTATCAGTGAAGCAGCTGTGTCTCTGTTCCTTAAAAATATTCAGAGGTGGCAGAGGATGAAAGAGTGAGAAAATAAAAAAAGCCTAAAATCATCAAGGTGTGTTACACGTAGGCATCAAGTCTCCAGAACAAAGATCATTTTTCTGTATTTAAAACAGGCACTGGCCCAAACTGTTAAAAATCCTGTCAGTTGTAGCTTCATTGAGTAAAACGTTTCAGCTTGTGTTGGAAGAGATGGAAACCAGTGCGGAGCTGAGAGCATAGCAGCTGAGCACCGCTTCCCCATTATCCGCCTGTTACGGAGAGTCAAAGGCTTCGACTACACCCAGCACTGTGTATGCTACATAACCTCATCCCAGCCCATGGCAAGCACTGTCAGGTTATGCAAGGCCAAAGGTGAATTAATTACACGTTAAAAACTTCCCAAGAAATCACAACAGTGACTTTAGTTTAAGATCAATCATTGATTGATTACCCACAGATTTTTAAAAAATACATTTGATACAGGGTTTCCCTATGTCACCCAGACTCCTAGTGACCCTCCGCTTCTCAGCATCCCCAGCACTGGGATGCCAGAGCATGCACCACCGCAGTAGAACTTGGACACAGGCTCAGCATGCCCGGGGGGGGGGGGGGGGGGTCAGCATGGCATGGGCTACCGGGCTCTGAGCACAGGTCCGTGCTCTTGTCTAGGCAGGCAGTTAGAGGGTTGAGTTCTTTCCGCAGCCCAAGATGATTTCATTTTAAATGTCATTTTCCTTCATCAAATTATCTTCTCAAATAATTTCTTATAAAACTGTGACCTTAGAGGTGGAACCCTAGATTATAGGCAAAGACTCAGAGTGTTAAAGATAACTGCACTAATTAGGTGGCAAATTAATCAGTAGTGAAAAGCCCATTGCCTAAGGAAGAACAGAGTAGCCAAGTTGATAATATGGTCCTTGCTGTTGCTTGAGAGGGGTGGGTGACATATGATGACCTTGATGGTCCTCCCGCTCCAGCCGTTCTTTTGAACCATAGTTTAATGCTGTCACAGAGTAGATATTTATTGACTTTTCAGAGTGTCTGAGAAGATCCTATTGCTGTGAAATTATTGTACCAAACAATAAAAGTCTTCACAGGGTTTAGCAGTGGAAACACACAATGAAATAATGTATAGATTAATTAAAAGCCTGCTCCATACGGAGAAGTGCCTTAGGGAAAAAAAATAGGTTTAGGCATTAGGATCAAATGAACACAGTGCTTTTGGGTTCACGTGGAAATTTTATTTTTACTTTTTTTTCTTTGTATTTTTTAGGAAAGTGTTTACAGGGCATTCAGGGACTCCTTACTAGATTGGATTTGTAGTGATTCTCCTGTTTACAGCCTCCCAAGAGCTGGGATTCTAGGCGCGCGCCACCACGCCCAGTCTCAATTGCTGTCTCAGCACACCCCAGGGGCGGGGCCAGCAGTGCAGGCTCGGGATTGAACCCTGGGCCTCTGTGCCCGCTTGCATGTTCTTTAACCTGCTGAGCTGTTTGGCCGGCCCCTAAGTGGAAATTTTAGATGTAAAACCAGAAAACCCCAATTAGGTGAAGTTGTTAATATGGGAAAGAGGAGCAACTACTAAGGGTGTCTAATAGAAGCATCCCAGGCTGAAAGAATGGCAGGGGCAGGTGTGGGTGGGAACTGCTGAGGTGTCTGAAAATTGGTAGAAATGTGGAATGGTGGGAGGCGAGCGAACACGCGAAGGAATGGCGGATCTGGCTAGAGAGGCGATCAGAAGCCAGTCTTCCAGAGCTTTGCTTCCTTTGCCTCAAGTACATGTATCAAGAACGCTATCTGCCTGGGGCCTCGGTGAATATGCAGCAAGACAGCTCGGGAGTGCCGTGGGTTACCACCAAGTAGTAATCAGGAAATGTTACCCTGTTGCTCAGTAGTTAATGAAAATGAAGCCTCGTGGCCAGATATTGGAATAATTTACCTGACTCCCTTCACTCTGTCTCCACAATTGTGGGCAAATCGTTGGACTATAACTACCTTTTCAAGAACAAAAACAAGAACAACAACAACAAAAAAAAATCCCCAAACCTTCCCATTTCTTCTTTTATCAGTAAGGCTACTTGGAGAATGTGGCAGTGCTTTTACGGTGAGTATTCTGGTATGAGGTGACAGTGAGAGTTTCCTTTGTAAGTTGACAAACTTTTTAACTTTACTCTTCTGAGCCTAAGTACTGTAAAAATTTCCTTGAGAACCAGTTCTACTTTCATTCATTTAACTTTTAAAATCGAGTTGCTGATTAGATCATCAGACTCTGCCATAGAAGGTTCCCTAGGACGATGGCACCCAGGGAGAACCAGCTCACCGGGTGGGTGAGAAACCTGGAGAGGCCGCGGGCGGCCTCACCTCTTTCTCTACGTGAGCCTGGCCGAGCTGCTGAGCACTCCTTTACCCTGACTTAGCACCCTCAAGTATGCCCTCTCTTTTCATTTTGTACAGATTGGTGCTGCAAGTAAGCAAAGCGGTTGCTCCCACTTTCACTAAATAAACATGAAACTGAGAGAAAGATGAACGGAGAGAAAACTCGACCCCAAAGCCCGCCCCTCAAGCCTCCTCATCCTGCACCCCTTCCAGCCCTAGAACCAATGAAACATGGCTCTAGTCCTCTATTTTCCACTCCTAGATATGTGATCTTGAAATAACCTTTCTCATTCAACCTCACTTTCCACAATTTGGACTAAATAACCTAGAATGTCCATACAAGGTTCCTAAGGCAATAGTGAAACAAAAACCCCTGTAATAACCAAACGAAACATTTGAGAAAGAAATGCACCTATTCCATGAATTAACAAAACATGAGCTACCTAAGCACAGTAATTCTTTCTGTATATAACTAATGTACAGCACACTAAGGAGGTAGGAGACACAGGAGCCAAGCTGGCCCTAAACGTTCTACAGGTAAAAGAATTCCAAATGCATGGGCAGCTATAAATATTTTGGCATCATTTATATATGTGGGCATCATTTAATTTTGAAAAAAGAAATAATACAAGTATAGTTTCCAAATAAAGGATAATGCAACCAAAGCCTGGATCTTCTAAAAATTAGCTTGTTCAAAAACTGTGTTTTCAATTATTTCCTTTGACTTGCATATGCTCTGATACACACCGGCAGGCAAATTTTTTAACTCGGTACAACAGTTTGGCTACCCTCTTCAGACATCACCACGCAGTTGTGGTGGTCTTCACTGGAAAACCATATCTATTGTCCCTTAGATCACTGACCTGTATTTTTATTGGGCATGTTGAAGAAGTCTTCAGGGCTTTCACAGTCTGAGCTCTCTAGCGATTTTCCAGCCTGTCATTTCAGAAGAAACTGTGCTGCATCACAGAAAATCACCCTCACTGGTGCAGTGAAGTGGCAGGGCAAAGGAGGGCAGGCTGGTCACCTCCAAAGAGGTGAACTAGGTTCACAAAATTGGCTGTCTGGTCACCTTAATTTCCCTAATGAACCTGCATCAGCCATCTGAATACCTCAGAGATGTTAAGAAAACGCACATTTCCTGCACTGAACTACACTGGTGCTTTGGTTCAATGCATACATTCAGGATGGGGTAATTTACATGATCACAAATTCATTGCCTGCTTCAAGTTAGCATAGGCTATTCCTTACTATATTGTATATTAAAATGTCAGTGCTTGCAGAAAGTATATCTGTGCACTTACAAATCAGATTAGGACTCTCAGGGGAAGAAGATCACTTATTCCTTAAAGAATACATATTTCTCCACCTGTGAATACAGTCACACTAACTGCTGGTAGTAGGCTTTAGTTACATGCCGGGGAGAGAAAGATGGCTCACGTTGATTATTTACTGGAATAATGCTGACAACATAAAGAAGTATGATTCATATTAATACAAAGAATCACATGCTTTATGCTCGCTTGGGTTGGCATTTGAGGATTTCCCTCCCGTCTCTTCCTAGAATGCAAGAATCACTAAAGCATCAATGAGTTATTCCCAACTTCGGATAATCAGAATGGATTTGAAACACTCATATAAGAAATGTTGAAACGCAGAGATAGATTGGTGAGATGAGCTTTAGGAGGCTTAGATTCAATAGCCTCCAACATTACAAGCTTCACTGGTGGACCACTGCAATTGCAGAACATTTGACTGTGTATGTATCTGCTTCCTCTTAGTCCAAAGAGAAGTATATTCTTTTCCTTTCTGTTTTTTTTTTTTCCTTTTTCTAAGCAACATCAATTGGGAGGTAGGTCATGCCCACACACCGTACTCTGTAGAACAATTATGAGGACAATATGCAATATGTCAACTTTCAAAAAAAAGAAAGGGGGAAAGAAAAAAAAAGTAATGTTGATTTAAAAGGGTTAATGTTTAATTGTTTAATCAATCTTATAATACCTATATGTATTAATCTAAACCGATCTGATGATGAAAGTATGTAATATAATCATTGTTAAACATAAACAATAAAAATATTAAATTTAAAAAATGAAAAAAAGAGAAATGTTCATATGAAAGTCACCGCAATTGAATTAGTCACTTTGCTGGATTCCATTGCTTTCTCTACTTCTGCAGTTTACTAAGAATGAAAGCTCTTCTAAGCACTTGTTTCTTATGCATTAATTTAATGATTTTATTACAAGTGAATTGGTGTAAATATTTTCATGTCTGAAATTTTCTTTTTCTTTTTTTTTCCTCTTGGCAGGCCCAGGTTTCAAACTCACAACCTTGTACTTGCCAAGCAGGCACTGGGCCACGGAGATATCTCCCCAGCGCCCATGTCTGGAATTTTCTATTTCTTTATTTCTTTTCTTGATCTTCTATTTATTTACTTGGTACAGTAGCTCACTACGCAGCTTGGTCTTCTAGTGATCCTCTTGCTCATCCTCCCCAGAGCGAGGACTGCAGGCGTGTACCATCATGCCCAGTGTGGATGGCCAGCACACCTGCATGGTATGCAGGACTGGGGCCTGAACCTGGGTCCTTGCGTTTGTCAGGCAGGCTCTTAGACTGCTGAACCATCTCCCAAGCCCTACTTGCTTGTTGTTTTTGAAATGGGTTACTAGCAACTTCGGATAAGTGGAACAAAACCAGTTATACTTGAGTAATAATGAAAGAAATTTAGCTGGGCATGGCAGCATACATTTGAAATTCCAATATTGTCAGAGGCTGAAGTAGAAAGGTTCCAAGTTCAAATTCAGCTTGGGAATTGAGCAACGTTTCCTATCAAAATAATAAAAATATATAAATAAATTGGGCTGAAGTGGTAGCTCTATATGAAGACTCTGGTTTTAAACCCTCATGTTGCAAAACTGAACATTTAAAAATGAATTTAAGTACCTTAATAATTTCATGTATAATTAAACCAATAAATAAAGGTGTGGTGGTGTCAACTTGACATGTAAAAGCTGGATCCACTTGGTGAGTCCACACCTTAGAGCACGAAGGAAGGGCCCGCCCCAAAATGACTCAGTGCAGAAAGGGTATATAAAGGGATTCAGGAAAGCTTCCTGAAGGAAGCTCCCCACTTCCCTGGAGGAGTTCCCATCCTCGCTGCGCCACTTCCTAGGAGGAGTTCCATCACCGCAGCCTCGTCGCTTTGGAGGAGCTTGGATCTGCACAACAGCCACTGTCACTTCCTTAAAGGAGCTCCGGTCTTCACAGCAGGTGTGGAAGGATGGGATGGAGCGCTGATGGACACCGCCACTGCTGCCGCTCCTCCTCTCTTCGATGTTTTCTGCAACCACGAACTGCTATCCTCTGCCTTGGTGGCAGCGGAGTATGGACTGAAACCTCCACTGTGAACTCAATAAACTTCACCTTTCTCAAAGTTTGAGTGTTAGTATTTTGTCCCAGCGATGAGTAAAAAGTAACTGAGACAAAAGGAAAAGTAAAACAATAGAATAATAATGTCCTATCAACCCTCGGTGACATTACTAGGAAAAGTTAATGACATTCATGTAAGAGTAGCCACAGAAAATATGAAAAACCAAGATGCAGTGTCTTCAACAAAGCCCACGAGCCACAATCCAGAGAAGAGCAGTTGCTTGAAGGCAAGGTGACAACTCAGAAACATACACTGAAATCTGCTATTCAATAATTTTGAGCTAAAGAGGCTGGTTTCCAATATGCAGTTCCTCAATGAATACAGAAGGAACTCAACTGAAAAGAGTGTGAAATGCTGGCTCGATTTCTCCTGCACACTGAGCATAACTAAGACAGGCGTTCACTGAAATTGTCATAAGGGAAAAGGGAAAGGACTACAGGCGCACAGAACACGTGCTATCAATGAACTGAGGGTTTAAAAGTTTTGTGTGGAATTCCTTCATAAAGTTGAAGTATATGTTTATCTGGCTACAGAAAGAGAGGAACAGTTGAATAATATATTTCTTTTGGATGCTAGTACTTAAAATCCATTTTGGGGCGCTTGGAGAACAACAATTTTTTTAGTCATTTTTCTCTAAATGCTTGAGATTGAACTTTATCATTGGTTGTCTATTAAATCATTCATTAAAGATCTATTATAACATTCAGGGAACTGTTTTTGAGACATCTTAGGAATCACAAAACCAAGATTAGCATTCACTATTTTATTACTTTAAGACTCTTAAAAATATTTATACTAAGGATAAAATAAATTAATTCTGCTCTGCTGGATTATCACTGCAAGACTCTTGCTTTCCATTGCAAATATGTATATAAGCCACTGGGTATTTACTTCCACACTTTATGCTTTGCTAGGAAGATTATTTTTAAAATACAAAAAATAAAATGATTTTTGATTTTCTTGTCGTTAAGACTGTTCACTAACCACAAGCCTAAAGGGAGTGATAAACAAAGAAAGAAATCTGCACTGCTAAGGGAGATTTCTCTCTTGTTCTGGTCACTTAGACAAGATTTAATGTCATCCTTGATTTACACCATGTAATGTAGTCAAGATAGTAATAGCTACAACACAGCTTGTAGTATTTCTAGTACCTCTGAAGCATGTTCTTTCTAAAATATCACTATACATTAGTAAGGAGTATGGCTCTTACTATTTTGACTGTATTTTACTTTTGTTTAACATTTTACACAGTGCCTTGAAAAAAAAAAAAAAAGCAAACATTTTTCCCCTGAGTTCTAACAATCCAAATCCTTTTATCGAATCATTTTAAAGACTCACTAAAATATAACAACCTGGTACAAGTCAAGTGCTGTGTATGCCCTTGGGAGATCAGGAATGAATAAGATATATATTTGCCCTTAAAGAGATTCTGGTCTCTTGGGTGGTAAGTAGAGATAGACAAGTCATCATATGGGTAGCTCTAATGCAAAACTAACAGGTAAGTAGGATGGATTTGGGAATAATGAAAGCGAACACTACAGCGACCTAGGGATTTATCACAAGGCTTCTGGAAGAATTCATGAGAGAAGTTAACTAAGTCAGAAGAATGAAGAAGATTGCTGAAAGATATACTGTGTGTGCAAAGATACAGAGGGAGAAGAAAAGTGTGTCTATTTGAGCTACTTAAAAATTGCTCAGTCTTTTCAAAGCACATAGCCTGGTGTAGGCGACTCATCAGACGAAAATTGACTTGAACAAGACATTAGACCTTAAAAGAACAGAATGTTATATCGAGGACAATGGAGAAGTACGCCAAGGATTTGTGTAAGGTACCTTTCCATGCCCCATTAGGGATTCGTTCAGAGTGGAGCTCCGATAACATTTTTCTAGCATAAATTCTGTTACTGAGATGACATGAGTTCTGCATGATTTGGAACAGCTTGCGATTTAGACGCCCGGTATTTAGCGCTCTAGAATGCTCCTTGCTTCATATAACTGGGGCTTCCACTGTAATGAAGACTTACAGTACCTCCTGGAGCTTTGCTCATGCAGCCCAGGAGTATGAGAACATTTAGGTCCATTCCCTAAAGGATAAAAACACTGACAGATGTATCACTGCATGCATATAAATATGTTAAAACTAAACACTGAAACTCAGTCTATGTTCTTAAGGAGAACGTTTCATCACCCTACTTGGAGAATAATCTGAAAGGCCAGTTGAAAATTAAACATTTCGGTCCCATTGCAGTTTCATGTATGTATCATCTATCTATTTTCATGTATGTATCATCTATCTACTACATTCTGACAAAGATGCCCCACAGATGTTGCAAATTAAAAAAAAATAAGCCTTTGTATTACAAAATGACAAATCTAAACTTAGTTCAGCAGTGAAACTGTCGCTAGAGTCCCTCAAGAGTTCATGGCCAAAGTGTCTGTCACGGGTACAATCATCTGGAAGCTTCACTGGGATGAGGGAACCTCTTCAAAGATGGTTCCACCTGTGCATAGTCACAGAATATATCACTTCCTTACTGATTTTTGACAAGGGGACTTAATTCCTCACCATAAAGATGTATCTCTAGAGCCATGTGTCTCCTATGACCACTGGAATTCCTAAGAGCAAATAATCCCAGATGAAGACATTGACGAAGATCCAACATACTTTACTTATTAGGTCTAGAAGACACCATCAGTTCCACCACTCTCCAAGATGGAAGGCACACAACGAAGGCCAAGTGGAAACAAAGGAAGAGTAGCTCTGTCTTTTAAAAGTTAAAGTTATCAAAGAATTTCTGGATTTATGAATATTTGATCCACTACAGCTGAGAGAACAGGTTACTTCTCCTGGAACTGCTGAGTCCCTTGTTCCATCCTGGGCTCACCCTGCACCACAGTGGGCCCCTCGGAACCTTCACAAACACGCACACCACACATTCTACGCTGGTTCATCCATCCCACCAGCAGCTGCTTCTCAGCTAATTCTCATTTTGAAGGTACAGACTCCAATCTGAGAGACCTGTCATAGAAGAGAAAATTCCGGCACGTGGTTTGTGCAGAATCAAAGGATTCCTCTGGATTGTTTGTGCAGAGCATTGCAGAGGTCCCCATTCCCTGGAGAAAGTAGATATAGATTCTGCTTTCACAAGTATTCAGATGAGTAATTTTTCCCCGGCTCCCCAGACTCTCTAGTGTGCTCATGGAAAGGCACAGCTGAGCAGAAAGAAATTAGTATGGAGTCCTGTACATTGTGGAATGCCCTCTGTGCTTCCAGCCAAAAATATCACTGAGGACAACTTTGATTGATATAAAAAAAGAAAGTGGAAGGTCATTTCTCATTTCTCCCCTGAAAGAAGGAGGATGTGCCCATATCTCGTGCAGCCTCCACCATCCAGAAAGGAAGTAGGGAGCTGTGGTCAGCACCAATGTCACTCAGCTTTGTTTCTCCCTTCTTTCCCCAATATCTACCTACATTTCTGAAGATGACTTAGCAGGTTATTTCTTGCCTCAGGTTTTGCATTGCTCGGCCCCTTGTTATCACAAATTTTGCCCAGAAAAATGACATAAGTGGATTATTTTCCTGACAGAAAAATGCATTCATTTATCCATTTAACAAATATTCTCAGTACCCTCCAGGATAAGGGCAATGCTCGAGGTTGTGATGATAAATAAATAAGTGGTATGACCCTGCCTCCATGAGGCACATAAGCTAGGGGTAAACAGAACAGCAGACCCGTGGCTATGATTGAATTGTGCCTGTGTTGCAGTGCAAACCCACACAGCTCCTTTGGAAGCCTAAGGGTGTCAGGCAACCCATTATTCCAGGGCGAAGGTAAGACTCCTGAGGAAATAGGAAGGATTACGTTCCTGCGTCGCTCCCCCCCCACCTCTTCTTTGTTCCATTCATGCTACCACATCCTCCATGAGACACACACTACATTGCTCCTTCCATATGAAATATTTCTGTACCATCCTCCTCTCAAACAGACTAATTCCAACTCCTTCTCCAGAGAGCTGATAGATAATTCTAGAAAACTGGATAATGCAGTTCAGAGAGTAATTTATATGCCACAGTATTGGGGCCTCACTCCTTAGGACAAATAAAACTGCTCTATTATGTTTCTATAACTCTGGAAGAAAAGATGACAGCTACACTACAGAGAAATGGAGTGAGTAGCCTGGGCTCAGAGAAGGCCCTGGGGAGCCTGCAGCAATAGACCAGGCCAGAGAGGAAACGTCCTGGTGAAGGTGCTGGCTGAGAAAGCAGAACTGGAAGCCAATTGAAAGAGGTTTTGACCATACAAAGAGTAAGAATAAGTAAAACAAAAGAGAGAAACTGAAGAACTAACCACAGCAGTTCACTCAGACCTAGTTTGTGACTTAGGAATGTGAGTAGGTATTGGGCCAATTAATGCTGTCTGTATGACCAGATAAGAGACTTGGTTATTCATGTTTCCACATGTATGTTCTTACTACATTATTGTAGAACATAATGATGGTGTTTATCATGACACCTTGGTACATGTACAAAGCACATTTAATTCCTCTGCATAAATTCCTTTCCCCCTCACTCATCTTTGCCCCTTTTGTAAGATAACCCTTGCTAATCTTTTTCTATTATCATTTTAGCTTGCACTTCATTTATATTTTGTGTTTTTCATGTAAGAGAAGTCATGCAATATTTAAGCTGTGTGTCCACTTTATCACATGTAACATTATAGTCTCAAGGTAAATCTCCTTTCCTACAAACCACTTAAGCTTCTTCCTCCTCATGACAGAGCAGGACTCCATTTTAGATAAATAACACATTTTATTTATCCACGCATCCATTTTTGGACATATAGGTTGCTTCTGGAATAAAAAAATATGAAGCTTGAAAATCATAAGTGACTGAAGACACAAAGGATAAAGTATATGTTTTGAGAAATATTGAAAGAAGTGTTATATGGTTCATGTACAGGTGTCCCCCAAAGGCTCATGTTGTCATGGGGCAGCTTCTGGAATTTGTAACTGATTAGTGTGGGTGTGGGTGCTGCACCTCCCCTGGGGCAGGTGCTTTGCATTTCAGTGTAAGGAGGGAAGAGAACTTAGCTGCTCGAGCTGCTGCTACTCCTCGCTTCGCTCTTGCTCTTTTCCGCTGCCACAAAAGGTTGCTCTCTGCCATGTGCCAGTCTGTGTTGGAGCTGCTGAGTATGGACTGAAACCTCCACTAACAGTGAGCTCAGTAAACCTTTCCTTCCTTCATTTTGGGCATCAAGAATTTGTCCCAGGGGCCCGGCAGGATGGCTCAGTGGTCTAAAGCACCTGCTTAGGAAACTTTAGGCAGCTCCAGGGACTGCAGTTCAATCCCCGGCACCACAGGCTGCACCAGCCCTGCCCTCAGGGCAGGCTGAGCTGGCCATAAAAATAAATAAACAACTAAAGTTCTGAAACAAGAAAAAATAATTAAATTTAAATTAAAAAAAAAAGAGTTTGTCCTAGCAATGAGAGAAGAGTAACTAAGACAGAATTAGTACCATGTGTGCCATTAGACACCGATTTCAAGGTAAAAAAAAAAAAATTGGAATTTTGAAAATGATCACTCATTTCTCTGTTTCAGACAATTAAGGACAAAAAAAAAAAAAAGATTGCAGAGGATGAAAATATGACTACTGGTCAATTTATGGGATCATGTAGGATAATGATACACAGTAACTCCCAAAACATAGGGTTCACAGGGAAGGAATCTATGGCCTGGACTTCTCTGTCTCTCTCTTTCTGTCTGTCTGTTTGTTTCTGTCTCTCTGTCCCTTTGTCCCTCTGTCTCTTTGTCTCTGCCTCTGTCTCTGTCTCTGTCTGTCTCTCTATATATTTAATTATTATAAATATATATTTATAATAATTTATAAAGATAAATAATAAACATTTATTATATATATTTAATTATTTAGTAAATCTTGCTTTTTCACTTTTGACCACTGTTCCTGCTGACTACAAATATAGGACTTTGAACACAGAATTGCAGTCTACACAGAGCATGCTCACCCTTCTGCAATCGTGAGATCACTTCCTGTTCCTGGTAGGTTTATCAAAGAGAAATACACACACAGACATCCAAAATAATATTTTATCATGAAAAAGTTAAAATAATTATAATACACATACGACTTCAATAGGACAACAGACTGGAAACAAAGAGACCACTCGTAGGAGACAAAATCCTGTCCAGAATGAAGTTAACAACGGACCTGAAGAGCGGCAGACAGACTTTGTCAGAGGAGGACTGATAAGACACAAAATAGGGCTCAGGGGGCAGACAGTATCAACTGCTGCACCAAGCCTGCGTGGTGGACAGGACATTGATTTACTGAAAAGTTAATACAAGAGATGTTAGAATTGAAGGACAGAAATCAGTCCTTACAGACTGCATTCCTACAGGGTGTGCTATGTGGAAGGGGCATAAGAGACAGTCAAATGAGGATGTACAGGTAATGCATGTCATGAAATTACCAGTTAGAGTGTGTGTGTGTGTGTGTGTGTGTGTGTGTGTACTTCTGGGAGTGCAGCAGGTTTTGCAGAATCTTGACCCAAATGTACTGAAAAGCAATTCTCCACAATCTACCTCTTCTATCGAAGCCGTTCAAGCTACAACTGCATTCCTGTTCCTCTACTACAAGCGGGAAAGAACATGTGCCATAGTGACTTCCAATAGGTGTAAGCAGAACTTGAGCTTTCTTACTCTCCCCTTTACTCCTTTATAAGGTCTGTACTTGAGCCTGAAATGTTTAAACAACAAAATAGCAGATGCTAATGAGGATGAAGGGTGGAGCTCTCACGGGAACTGTCGGGAAGGTGTGGCATAACCCTGCCTTGCTGCCTTCCTTAGCTTTGTGTTAAAAATAATACGCTGTGCTTCACTTAGGCCAAGTGTTTCTTGGTTTGTTTATAACTGTAGAGTGCTCTTGTTAGTGTGTAAAGTCAAGGATTGGGTCCAGGGCATCACAGAAGGAAAGAAAAAGACAAAAAGGCAGAGTAGGAGGAGCAGGAGAAGGGGGAGGTTAGGAAGGGAGACAGAGAGAGAGATAGAGAGACAGACAGAGAAGTCAGGAAGAGAAAGAGAAGGAGGAGGAATAGGAGGAGGAGGAGGAAGAGAGCTAACAGCAGCAACAGGAGCAGGAGGAGAAGAGACCAGAAAATTAAGAAGCAGGTTAGTAGAGAGTGGCAGAGCCAAGTCTCAAGGAAGTAAGCATAATATAGAGCACAGTGTTTCAGGGCATAAATGGCACAAAGAGACGAAGGACAAAATTCTAAGACAGTTATTTACGCCTAGCAATTAATAGTGCACTGTGGTCCTGGGAGGAACTATTACAGCAAAATATTGAGAGGGAAATCCATTTTGTAGCAATAAAGGTGTGAATGGAAGGTGAAAAAATGAAGAAAGAATTTGCACATCATTGTCAAAAGGTTTTTCTCTAAAAAGGGCAGGAAAAAAATTCAATGGCTATTGAACTGTATTCAGTTACCAAATATTTTTTAAACATATGTCCACTTGTGTCTTGGTTACTCTCCTAATACCTGACACCCAAAATGAGGGAAGGAAAGGTCATTTAGCTCACAGTTACTGGAGGCTTCAGTCCATACTTAGCAGGCTCCAAGGCAGACTGGCACCTAGCAGAGAGCCACCTTTCGTGGTGCTGGCAAAGAGCAAGAGGAGCCAAGAGAGAAGTAGCATCAATAGTGGCTATAGAGAGAGCAAGTCTGCCTCTCTATCTCTATTATACTACATTCAGGCTATCTACCTCAGGCTCACACCCTTGTAATCCCAGCAATATTCAGATCCACAATCCCAGTCTTGGATCCCCCATAATCCCAGTGGGTCGTGAGTTAATCACAAGTCTGGAAGTCTGTGCCATGACTGCATGAGGTTTTGGGGGGACACACAGAGACAAACATAACAACTAGCTTGTGGGTTACTCATTCATTTGAAGTTCTTTTGATATTCTTACAAATGATATTCAGTGCAGAGAAGCCAAAATGCTGTAACTTTGCAGCTGTAAGAACTTGGAACATGTATGTATGAGAAAATAAATATTAGATTCAGTTGTCACTCATGCTAAGATGGAAGAGTAGGCTGAAGATCTCTAACATATAAGAACTCCTGAGAAAGCTATCCAAATGTTGGAGGAAGAAGAAATATAAAACATGTGGATTTGGAGGAGACTTGAAAGAAAATTTCTAAGTAAAAGAAAATGAATTTGTGGAGCATACAATTATTAAAATACCAATTGTTTGTATGTTTTCCATCAGCTTGTTCTCATCTTCTGCATATTCTGGAAACATTAGGATCACCTGATTGGGGGCCTGCCATAATGGCTCTTGAAGGCACATTGGAGCTGCAGTGTTTGGAGTATTATAGTCCTGCGTGCGTGACATGGTGGGGCAGGATGGGGCATTGGTATTGGAGAGAAAGCTCTGGATGAGATATACCTTGTAATAGAAAAGTCGAGAAATAAACCCATGTGATTCATAATAGATAAAAGAAATAAACAGATAGAGTGGGCCTAAAGTGGAAAGTGAAATAATTTTAGTGGTCAAATATGATTTATTATTAAAAAAGGAAAATTAATATATCCCCTGAGTAGTTTTGAAGGAAGGGCTGTAGTTTTTGTGATACCTAAGATCAAGTTTTGTTGTGTGATTTTTTTTTTTCACATGCTACTAAGGAGCTGCCCCATGTCTACATACACAATTGGTCAATGACGTCATGTCCCCAAAGAATGACTAATTTATTGGTTATATTCCAGGAGCTTTAAAAAAAAATTGAGACAAGGTCTTGTTTAGGTTGACCTTGAATTCCCTATGTAAGTCAGGCTGGCATCAAACTAGTTAAGAGTCCTCCTGTCTCGGCCTTCCAAGAGCTGGGATTACAGGCAGGCACTGCCATATCAAGTTTACAAATATTTAAAGGTTTCTAAGATAACTAATTTTTTATTATGAAATGATTATTTCTCAAATTGACTTATGAATGTGCATAGGTTTGAACTAAGTGCTCAAGAACAGTCAATTTGGGGCTTTAGAGAATCTTAAAAATAGCTTATTTGGAGGCCTGTAGACAAACCTGCCTGATACTTTCTCATGTGGATGGTTTACTGTCATATAGACAGTCCCAGAAAACTCCCATTCTTTGATTTTCTCCAATACATTTTCTAATTACTAATAAACATAAATAGAAAAGCAATTCAAACCTAGCAAGATTGCAGTTCTTAAACAAGTTTGCCTAGGAATAGTTGCTGTTTTGAGAATACCTGTAGATTCCCTTAACCCACCATAGTGACCTTTCTAAGTTGTGACTTTTCCAGAATTCCAAAAATGCATTTTTTTTCAATTAAAAGATCATTGATTTGTGAACACATAGACAGGCTAAGCTGATGTGAAAGTCGGGCGGTGGGCCAACCTTCATTTTCACTTATTGGCCGCACAGTGTTTTCTCAAGGCCGCTTAGTCCTGACCCGCAAATTATGAGTCAGAGGGGGCGGGGCCCAGGCTAGGCCTCCCTGAGGCTCCCTCTCTGAGCTTCTGCTGCTTTGGAAGTTCACAGGTTGAAAGTAAACAACTTATTTTCTTCCTGTGTGAAATAACAGCGACTCTTTCCTAAAAGAACTAAAGACACGGGTACTGTTGTTTCTTTTCTTTTTCTTTTTTTTTTTTTAAATTTTATTTATTATTTTTATTCCTGTTTCAGAACCTTTGTTTGTTTATTCACTCATTTCCATGGCCGGCTCAGCCCGCCCCGAGGGAAGGGCTGGCGCAGCATGTGGTGCCCGGGATCGAACCGCGGTCCCTGAAGCCACCCAAGCTTCCCCAAGCAGGCGCTTTAGACCACTGAGCCATCCCGCCGGGCCCTTTTTTTTTTTTTTTTTTTTTT